>JAYMSP010003594.1:0-19186 GCA_036897095.1 Plantago elongata
GCTGTGAAAAAGTAGCCCTAAATAGTTACTCTCATTTAGCTGAAGCTGATCGGACCATCTTTACTTAACCGGATTTATGGTTTCATCATCCCCTAGTTCAAAAAATTGATCCCGTGTTAATGAACACGATTCATTTATGTGCAAAAAAATATTATATGGTTATGAAAAATATTGTACTTGCTTGGTCATATAATAATAGAGTGTTAGCTTACCATATGAATTTTGAGATTTATGAAGATCTATGTTGGAAGGACGGTACACTCAAATTGGCTATGCCGAACAAAATCGACTTGTTACCGGATTTATATTTGAGATAGTCATTTTACTTATCTTCATCATTAACATAGCTTAATGTCCAATAGACCAAAACATTTAGAAATGGAGATTGGAGAAGAACAAAGAAGTTTGGCATTGTTAGTCGTAAAGCTTCTTCAATCTTTTTGTAATCTGTTTGTTTTGATTGATCTAGTGGAATCCCGAGAAACCTCCGTGGATAGAATCATTGTGTAATCGCGTAAAATCTGTGTCAATTGTGTTCTTCCAGTTTTTGTTCGTATTCTTGAGATTATTTGTGTGAACTTAAGTCAGATTGATCTTCGGCTCCAGTTATAAATTGAAATACCTCTACTGGAGCCAAAGATCCTCCAATAATGGATCTAATGGGGTTAACCTCAAAGTTGAATAGAAGTTACTAGTGTAAAAATAATTCATCTTCCCATTTAAAGCAGTCGTCTTTGAAGTTTGTGCCACTACTTGTTTTTGCCTTGCCAGGAAACAAATTCAAAATCGAAATCGAATTTGGGACTATAGCTTATAGAAAAAAAATATTCCATATTTTGACCGACAAATTTAGCAAAACTTTTCATATTTCACATTCGACTAGGCAAATGATAATGTCAGAGTGAAAATGATAATGTCGGAGTAATTTTCCTTCTACAAATTTAATATATATCACAAAAGAAGTATTATAAATAATTCAATTTGATTTAGTAACTCATTAAAATAACTACTGATATAATTAAGCCGTTGGGAATATTGAAAGTAGAGATCAAAGTACTGACAAAATTCAAAGGCGACTACAATCATCAGTCTTTTATGTTCACAGTTCTGTCACCAGATCGAATCAAAATGTCGGTAATCATCAATCACCTCGACTTACCAAGGCACCAACCTTGAGCACCAAACCCAACTATTCACAGCCACTTTTGAGTTTAAAGTTTCAGTTAGCATTCAAACCTAACTATTTATACTAAGCAAGGCTTCAGCAAAAGAACATGGAGCCAGCAACATTTTGGTGGAGCCTGGGCAGCTCAGGAACGGGCGTGTTCTCAGGTGACGTCAAGCTATGCTGTCCGGACGAGGCCTCAGAAGCATCTTCAAACTTCAGGAACTGGCCTACTTGTTGGGCAGCAAGATGTGCATAACACACCGGAGCAACTGCAATGGACAAATTGATAGTGTGAAGCAACCATTTTAATTTTGATGCAACTACTTAACTCTCGTGGCATTCTACATTAACTTTCTATTGAGTGTGCACAATGATCAATGACTATTGGTCAAAGTGGGAATAATAAAGATCACAGACATTGCTTCTCACATGTAACAACTTTTCAGACTGTTTTGAAAGGGAAGTGTAAGACCTAAGTTACATATATTTCTAGTTTAAGTCAGATTTCCGACTCCATCGGCACTTAACTACTTCACAAGAACTTTTGATGCAAACCAGAACTTGTGACCGTATCAAAAAAGTTTTGTGGGATAGAACATACCTATAGACACTGCACTTGTACTTCTTTGGTATCTGCAAAAGGGGTTGGCATATATTAGTATAGTTAATACACTTCACTAAGAGAGAGAGAGAAGAAAACAGGAGACCAGGGAATGCTTACACATATGATAGCGAGTGGATCAAACTTTGAAGAGAGTCTGGAGAGAAACCAATCTCATCAAGCAACACATGGTAATGGGCAGGCCGAGAAGTACCCTATAACAAATCGTGTATCAATATCCCATCACTATATATATCCAAAGTAGATGTAGTGCTGAAAGCACCCATGGACCGAGGTGAATCTATAATAAAGTGAAGAGGAAAGCAGGCATTAACTTACAATCATCCCTGCATGAGCGCACATATAGAAATCATAATTTCTAGGATGAACAACTTTGGTGTCCACAATAGTACCTGCATTTGCAGAAAGTGAAATTTGATCCCCATGTCGCTGAAACTAGTTAGTAGTATAGCAAGAAGGAATATAAACAGACCGGCAGGAACATTTTCAGGACCAGAAGCTTGAAATAGCTTAGTATGGTGATTCTTCTGAGCTACTATTACAGTGAACTTTGGAATATCAGACTCACGCCCTTCAAGATGCTGATAAGCCTGACCATGCAAGTTAAGGATCTCAAGCAAAAAAGCAACATTCGAATAACAGTACCAGGGAAATGAGGGATTCAGAGTAAACTGGAATGAGGTCGCAAGCAACATTAGATTTTTTTTCCATATACAGTATCAGGGTATGTGCATCCAAACATAAAAATGAAAACGGAAGTGTTGAGGAAAGTAGCAAACTAAAATTTCAGTAATCCAAAAGGAGAGGTTACCTTGATCATTTGATCAAGTTCAATGTTCATAACCTGTGCAAACTGTGACTCGCTTACACCATCCCTGAGCAGAAAGTTCAGGCTCAGTTAGAATTGTAGCACGGAAATGGTTGATTGTACATGATAGAGCCACAAGTCAATTGTTTCATTCTGTGAACGTGTAATTTCTAGAGTCTAGACAAGAAAGGAAACATGATTGACCAAGTATCCAGAGGCCTTTTAACAATATAAGTATGACTCCCCAATTATATGTACAGATGGAAACAGATGTGCACTCATTAAAATTCAATTCAAAGGATACTCAATTCTAGCATGACAATGCTGGAAAAGAATCCCGCAACATCACAAGGATTTCAGGAAAAATGATAAAAATAAATGTTTATATTGTCAAGTAATATGCCATAGCAGGTCCGTATTTTACAAACATTGTAACTGAACTTTTTAAAGTTTCCACGTGCAATTCTATATTTTAGGACATTTTAAGAATTAACTTAGAAGATTTAATTAAAGTTAGACAATAAATTATTGTTTTTAAATCAATTAACACCCGATGGAAGAGAAAATGTAGCTAAACATACATGCTTGTTGTCTTATTCATCATACTAGCAAATGTGTGTATGCACATGCAGATACAATATGCTGCATCTTACCTGAAAACAATAATCTGAGTTGGTTTCCGTTTATCACTGGTTTTATAGAAGTCTATCAGCAGTTCCCTGAAGAACAAAAGTAATGTTGTTGCTCAGTGTTTGGCAGAATTACAAGCTTGCTTACAAGAAACAATAGCACTGCAGGAATAGTTTCTCGTAAAACACCTCATAATACCATCATCCTCCCCGTTTGCAAGGGGCTTGTACAAAGAATCAATCATCTCCACCTTTGGAGGTTGGGTACGTACAGCTGCCCTGTATCTAGATATCAAAGGCCAACCTCGAGATCCAACAACCTTAACAGAGTAAAGTGACAAAGTAGTTTTCATAAATTAAAACAAGGGGACACCAAAGCAGTACAAAAGGTCTACATGTAACAGACTTACTGCAGCAATGGATGGAATATCAGATCGACCAGGAGGGCCGTGGGAGACATCCATTCCCAAAATCATAGTAGGATTGTCTTGGATGATTTGAATCCGGCAAGAATGTTCTATTGCTAACAATGAGTTTGTCCCGCCAAGCTACAAATAATTTGTGTTAAAAAGTCACTACTAAAAATATAACAAGGAAACACAAGTTAAAGGTTAATCAGCTCATTACCTTGGTGTTTATTTTGAGAAGTACATTGGTCAGGTACTGGTCACTAATTTTGCCAGGAGACATGCATTGGGTCACTATACCCATGTTACTCAAACACTTCTTTTTCCAGGGACCTACATGCGCAAACAGAGTTCTTTCAAACTAGATTTGATCAAAATGGCTTAAATAAAATTTCTGCAAGCACCAAAAGGTGGAGCAAATTTACCATATATGTCACAACTTTTTCGTTCTGGCAAAACACAAAGGAGAAAGTCAGGCGGACCAGGAAGCTTATTCATCATTTTTTCAATCATCTTCTCTACACGTACCACAGAGCTAGATTTTCTACACTGGTGATCTTCCTCAATTATTACCTGGGGCCGCTCCATATGCTAAGGAAAGTAACATAAGAAATCAAACCATGGGCTTTTAAATAAATTAATATACAGTAGAATGGCAGAAAGCATACAATGCCCTTGTTCCTTGCAGTGTTGATGAGTTCCCGTGATAGATGGCTAGTATCACAACGTGCAGAGAAGTTGACAAGAGCCCAACGATCAATTTTGGTGGGTTTAAACAGTTGCTTCACAAAAAAAGACGCAATTAATTATTTTTTAAACAGTAGCTGCCTTAACAGTACTGTACTATATCAGCCAAATAAATCTAGCAGGTCATATAATCGAGTGAAATTGTTTGTAAATGAGAAAGAATTGCAGTTTATTTGAATCAATCATTTTGTCATTGAATGTAACACGGTGAATTGCATAATATAATTGCACAAAAAAAAAAAAAAAAAAAAAAAAGGTCCTATATGAACGAAATAGAACAGAACAAGTTGATACCTTCTTCATGAAATTCCACCTGCCATTACGAGGTAAGAATTCTTCACCATTGCCAATCCTCAACTGTTACATAGAAGGGCATCAGCGAAGCAGCTATTCTTTTTCTGACATATATGCTAGGAATATCGCTGAAGAGGAAGCAACTACCTTTGGTGCATCAAGAATGCGCCCATCTAGCTGGGTAAGCTGCCTTTCAATAGAAATACCGCAGGCAGCAAGGAGCGGATCGTCATCATTGTAATAGTTACTCATTGCCTGGAAGGATTCAGTAGAATTGAAACCACAGCCAAACACAGGGGAAGAAGGCAAACAAAAAGCACTGTGTTGAACATCGTACATCAGTTATGATACGGATTTTCTCTGGCGGTTTCTGCCTTGATTTTTCAACTAGTGATGCTTTCTGCAATCCAGATAATGATTTTGTGTATCTTTGAAGTGATACTAAAGAACATAGCTGAATCAAAGCAAGAAATGAAGAATGAGATTTTCAGTTAATAGTAACTTTATGGTTCCTGAGGCAGCTGAAGATAACATTGTGCACCTCTAGTGGCAGATAGTTTGGTCTTTTCGGTTTCCCAACATCAAGGCATGGCATATATGCTGAGCTTCTAAGTTCTATCTTGCGGTGCTTAACAAAATAGTCAAACACAGTAATCTCCAAAGTCTCTGCTTCCTCCCCAGCACTTCCTCCAGCTTTCACTTTCAATGGGAAACTGAAAAAAAAGTTTCAGGATTCTATTAGCAACAATGAATGAGGGGAAGCAAAAAATAGTAACAGAATAAAGTCTTTGCAGGATAATGGTTTGCTTACAAGAGCATATTGCAAGGTTTATCACTAATCCCAAAAATTTTGAACTCCATATTAGTATGTCTTGTCCTAATCCTCAGATTCTTGAGCATCTTTTTGGCCTGTGTTTTAGTCAAACATCACATACAAACAGAACAAAAAGATTATACCAGCCGAAATTACCAAGATGCTACCATTGACACACATGTACCTTTCCCCAGTCAATATAACGAGGATCCTTCAAACTCTGGTTTTCCAGAAGGAAATCAAGAACAGGTCCCGGTCTCAAGATCATGGTTGTGGATACATCTGAAAGAATAACAATCAAGTAGTACTACATGTCCAGATGTACAAAGTGAGATAGCAAAATTGTCTCATGGAAAGCAAGTTGAGCAGTATACACACCCATATTAAGAGATAAGCCGCCATGTGTAGGACGAAAGCTAGAATGCAATCCTCTCACACCAGTTACACCCCCTCCAACATCAGTAAACATTCTTGAGTCATCATGAAAGAATGATTGTCGAACTAATAGGCAACCTCTGCATACCAAACACGCCATTAGATACAGGTTCACTGGTACTGCATAAATACAGCAAAGTACAGTTTAGGTATACCTGTTAGCAGCTTGCTGCCTCAGTATGATGTCTAAAACCCTAAGAGCATCTTGAACTTTTTCCTGGTCGACTCCTTGAAGAGAAAAACACATGGCTTTCAGTGGTATTTTAGCTGCATAACTGATGTCAACTTTAAATGTGTTTGACTGTAGAGAGTGCCTTGACCTCTTTCCAGGCTCATTTGAGCTCCCATTTTCGGAAGGATTCCCATGACTACAGAATGGAAGTGTTTATGAGATTAGGCAGGAACACCAAGAGAAATAATAGTGGGAAAACCATAAACATAACAAGTAGAGTTCCAATTATATAATCACCTCTTGGCAATGGATTCCTCAAGAACCACTGTATATTCAAAATTGTTCTGTGGTAAAGGCCCCACCGTATACAAACCTGTTTCCCCATCATATGCAAATTTCTTGCCTGAAAGATCAGAACAGTATGTCTGGTAAAGTTTATCAATTATTTTCCTCCCAAGTCTCTTGCAGTCAACAGCTCTATTATCCGCAGAAGTAATAGAGACCTGCAAGTTAAGACGGATCTGCTCAGCATGTATTCATGCCCGATGGTGTGAACTTGAAAAGCTTATGGTTATGTATCTTTACGTTGTATTGGTAAAAAATCTCATCCGGATTTCGAACCGAAACTCTAAAGTGATTTGCAAGCAAGGAGATTTGTCTACCAGAAGTCCCAATGCCAGGCCGGGTAATTATGGACCTCTTTGATGGTTCTACTTGATCAACCTTTACGTCCGGTGGAATATATGGGGAGGCTGGAGGGGATATAGACTTGACCACCATTTCAGAACGATCTTCATCCATTGTTATACAATCAGTTCAAATTGTCAGCATAGACATTAATCTAGGAATAATAATAATAACAAGAGAAACATGATAATGCACAACTATCGCAGTTTCTGGCGAGAATAAGCATATCAAGGAATGATATCCATTGCTAGATTGACAATGATGTATACCGTAAAACATGAATGCATTGAGTCAGGTACTAAACCAATTATACAAATAAAAGAACAATACATCTGCATGACCTGACCACTGTACAGAGTCACCTGATCACACAAGCACAACCAGTAAACACATACAGAGGTACTTAATCAGCACAATATGAGATAATATCACAACCTAAAATGTGGGCAGGCCTAAGGCAAGACCAGATGTAACCTATGAAAGAGTGGGAATACTTGGTCATTTATCCAAGTCCAGAAGGAAGCACATAAAGTAACAACTAGGCAAATTCCGTACTAAAGACTCATAAAACTTAAGTTCAGCTCAGAGTATTGATAAGTTTGAGTATATGCAAACAATATGCACCAGTTAAACTAATAATTCCATGAACCCCTATTAAAATAAATACATATAGCTATCAGAAGAATGCGTGCATTATACTTTTTTTCTGCACAAATTAAAATCCATTTGAAGCTCAAGTGTCATGTACAAAGTACGAGGGGTATACCCCAAGTCAAAACATCTCCGCAATATTAAAGACGAAAGCCAAGTCAACAAAACAACTCTAAGAATAATGTCCTAGCTCTAGGTAAAATCCATGACTAGTAATAAAGCCTCTCAGGGAACACTACAAAATACAAACAGGTCACAAACAACATAAATAGCCAACACTACAAACCACGCTACGTCTCAGGATGTGTTCATATACTATTGAATACCCGCATTTGATATTTATTTGAAGATGGACTATCTTTTCTATGGAAACACACATGCATCTATCTATCCTCATAATAATCTCATGACTGCCCTAAAAGAACAAACATGGAGTACTGTTTCTCCACTAAAGAGATCAAAAAAATTACACAAAATTCCACATCATAGAACAGCAGAAATCATTTTACACTGATGAATTCCAACTACAGCAAAAAATCAAACACAAATAACCTAAAAAGAAGACGAATCGTTTTCACATAAAATCAACCGAACAGATATGCATGGAATCGGAGATTCATAGAAGCAGTATAGACATGCCAATACAGAGTCAATGTACCTGCAATGTCATTTTTCGAAAAAAAAAAGAATAAATTCGAGAAACAATACGAGGAAAAGGAATTGATGAAACCTTGCATAGAGTGAAGAAATGACGAATTGTGTTGCGAAAATGCAGTAACAGCGAGCAGAATTTAGATCATAGCTGTGCGATTTCGTCTCACTCTTCTTCCTCCAGCTGCTAGTAGCACTAAGGAGGGAGAAAGAAAGAGTTTAGAGAGAGAATGGAGGGAAAAGAGAAAGGGTTTTGTAGTCATCTCTTTTGGTAAATTTATGTATATACTTCCACCGTCTTCATTTCATTCGTTTATGGTACGAATTCAAATTTTAAAAACAAATAAATAATAGAAGAGATATTGGAATAATAAAGTTGTAATAAATTGAATAAAATATTTTCATTTAAAAAAATGATTTTTAATTGAAACGAATTAAGATGAAATAAGTATAATTAGAAAAAAAAGGTAAATTGAATCAGTTTGCTAAGCAATGTGTTTCGCACCGCGTATTATTCATTATAAAAATGAAATGAAGTGAGTTTTTTTGGATTGGTAACACAAATTGGATCAATGGAGTGGTTAATTTATTGGTTTAGTTTCATGGTTCTTGTAAAAAATTTCTTTTGTCTTTAGAGTAGATACATGTAATATTTGATAATTAGATTTGGGATAAATATATTATTTTCTTTATCCTATAACATAATCACATATTCCGTTTATATTTTCTGTCACATTCTTTTTAACAACACTTACAACCCATTCATACTACACAATTATTCCCTAACATTTATACTACACAATTATTCCTCAACATTTATACTACACAATAATTTAGACCAGAAGGAGTTTAAATTATGAATAATACGTCTGCACATATCGCATAAGCCTAGGTAGGGTCTGGTGGGTGTAAATGAACATAGCCATTTGTGAACGATCGTGAAAAGGCCCAGTCAATACTCGGTTCGTGATCGAGTTGACTGAATATGAACGGTTCCCAAATGTGTTCGAGTAATTATATAAGCGTTAAATCCTGATTCTACAATCAAACTTCAAACCAAAGCCCATCAGATATTCAGATTCATCCGCTCTTCACCCCCGACAAAGCGCTCCTCCAGCCTCTCCAACGCCGCTCATCTGCTCAGGCGACTCCACTCCACCGACTGCTGTCCAAACAGAACATATATTTGTCGCTAAAATTTGCATTACCAGTTGAAAAAAAAAAAAGTTAACCCAACAGACCGAATCCACGATCCACTAACGAGACCAGCTTGGCCTCACAAGCGTGTTGATTTCATCACTGTTAGCTTGTATCTCTTGGGATGATTCTTTTCTATTTCACTAATCCTATTTATTACTACAAATTTTTGTTACCTGGTTTGGTAGTATATTATGAACTATATATACTTGACAGAATGGACACAAGAGAAACTATTTTTTGCAAGATAAAAATGCTACTGGAGTATTGCTTGTCTGGTAATTTGACAATCACCATAAGTTGAGTTAACATATCTCTGCTCCACTACAGGGGATCCTACCATGCAACAAGAGAATTTCTTACAAGTCAAAAGCCCTTAACAAGAACACAGAACACATGTTCGATATGCTGTTAGCCGCCTACGAATTTACCCTATTGCGTCTCCCTACTACTCTATTATCCATACGAAAACTTAGCTAGTACACACGTGATCCTGCAATAAGAGCAGTCAAACATAAGCTCGACTGTGCAGAAAACAATGCAAACCCAATGATCACTCATAATCAAAACGGACCACCTGAAAGAGAGAAATTCACCTGTGACTGTGCATAATGATTTTGACTTCTAAGTCTCAACAATTTGTACACAGGCGGAAGCAGCAGGAGAGTTCAATAGCATATATTTCAGGACATCCACTGGTTCATGGCAATATGAACAAACTTGAACTTCCTTCAGCATTGATCCGTTCTTCAGGAAGAACTTGGCGAGGTAATACTGGGCTTTGCTTCCTACGAAATGCTCAAACGTCACTTTCTCCAAGCGAGATGCGACACAGGATGGCACAGAATCAGACTTCAAGGCATTATAGTCGAAATTATCAACCTAGTAATATCATAATGATATCATGTGGTCTTATCAGAGTGCATCATATGATGTAATAACACGCATAGGAATAAGGACATACATTAGAGAAGTGTATGTTATAACTTACCTCGCACTGCACTAGCAAGGTTAGAACTCTCAGAAAAGGTGCAGCATGAAGCAATTCAAGAAATTCTTCGGCATTAGCATCATACGATATTGTCAATCGCACTAGCCTATCGTATCTGCAAAGGGGAAGACCTAGCCTTGATGTTGATGTTGTCATTTCCTAGTAAGAGATCAGAGTGAAACAGCAATCTGTCAACAAAAGGTAATAAAGTCATCGAATGATGTTGAACTAGGTTTTGAGGGCTAACCTGTTGGGTACTTAATAGCATCAAACTCCTTGAACCTGAGAGTTCCCTCAACAGCTTTCGGAGCTGTAAACCCAACCATTCAGGAGACTGAGTTGACTTGCTGGTTAATACGGCAGTTGCAGAAAGAACTTCTGTTCCAGATAGAAGAAAGTTTCCGGGAGAATAACCGGATATTTCAAATAGCTCAATCCTATTTGCGGCAATCCTCATATAATAGTGAATATAGTGATCATAGTTATTCTGAGAACTGAAATTGAGCAGCTTGGGAGCATTGATTTTGACAAACTTGACATTCAACCAATTGCAGTCCTCTTGTTTAAAGGTTTCCAGGACAGGAAAAGTGAGCAATATAGTGTCGCTTCTAGAGTTCTGATTGAAGATCTGCACTCCATCAAGATTCAGCATTGTGAGGTTAGGACAGCAGGTCTGCACAGGAACTCTCAGAGTGCAGGCCAACTTCAACCGCAATGTTCTCAGTGACGTACAGTCAAGAAGGCTACGCGGTAAGATGGTGCCGTTTTCATCGCATCTGTTCATTATAAGCTCAAAGGTCTCTATTTTTCTCCTGTGGAAAACAACAGACATTCATGTTGACATGTGAGTAACATCGTACTTTCTGTCACACAAGAGATAAAAGCTTCTTATATTGGGGGAATGAAGAACCACTCTGTCTACAAATTCCATAAAATTTGACTGGTTGCTTGTAAGTTTTGGAGAAAGAAGGGGATCAACAATGTTCACATTGTCAATAAATGTCCACTTGAACTCCCATTTTTTCGACAAGATACTTGTCCGCAAGGCATCCTTTGTGGGTAAGAGAGACAAAATGTGACTGGTTACATTTTCCGGCAAATTGCAGATGCGATCTCCATTATCAGCAAGATTCCTCTTCCGGAAACTCATCGCTGTACTACAAGTACAACCTGGAAAAGTAGAGCATCACATGATAGCATGAAATTTCCAAATTCATACAAAAACATGAGAAATTGCAGCAAAAACATGATAGTGTATCAGTATCTTCATAAAGAGTCATAGAACCTTACATTTTTCACCTAAAGAAATTAGTATTTCTTTTCCTTTCAGCTAAGTAGTTTCTGCACATACTCATAATACAACATCCAGAATTATATACTATGCAGTAGGGAAACTTTTTGCAGTGTAAAGTTGACACCATTGTCTGGATCCAGCTTCTGCCAACAGAAACAGAGTTCCTAACTAGGCCTTTGTGGTTCTTCAACAAAAAGTTCCAGTTAAATATGTAATATACGCTCTTTTATTGTCGTGACATAGTAAAATATGTATGTTCTTGACACACCATTAGGATCGAAAACTATTCAGACAGAGAGTGAAACACAAAGTAGCTACACTAAACTACAAATGCAATACACACTCTAACAGGATACAATTAATTAGACTACTGCAGTATTATAGGTTGATTCAAAAACAAGATTTTAAACTAAACTACATCTTCAACCGACTATATTCAGAACCAACATTCCAAAGAATATGTTAAGGCATAACGCAAAAACGAGGAAAAATACAGTAAACCTAGATAAATTAACACGCGAAGATATCAAAAACATAGACTGGTACTAGTATAAAAAAAAAGGTTGAAAAAAACAAAAGGAGTTTCATGTTGTTGTACTAGTAAACTATAATGATGTACGGCTGATTTTCTGATTATACATTTATGGTTGCATATCTGTCCCAACCTCCCCCACCCCCCCCCCCCCCACCCACATTAATGGACAACGAATCGCAACTTTGTTGGTAAGAGGCTTCAACTCCAATTAAAAATGTTCGGGTTCGAGTCACATTTCCCGTTTCAAAACAAATTGATGAAAATCAGCAGATCCAGAAGAAAATAAAAAGAAACCTTTGTTGCTTGAATACAAAGTAGAAATAGAAAGATCCCTCAGAAGATACTTGGTAAAGTTTACTTATAATTACACTTTCTTTTTTATTTCGATTTCTCACTTGCATCCGAGGCCGAGCACTGTAGTAACTAGTAACCTTTTTAGAGGTGGATCGAACCGAAAACTTAGATTAAGTGAACTCAAGTTACTTAGCCAAACTTATAACTACAGTTGACTGAGCTTAGTAACCAGTAATTGCCTTACGTTCTATCTGATAGATTATGCAAATATGTAAAATAATTCTTTCGCTAACGTAAGACAGTAACAATTTACACCGGAAAAGCATCCCAAGCGACGAAGAAGAAGCAAGAAGAAGAGAATCTACAGGCTTCACCTCCAACCAACAGTAACCGTAAAAACATTTACATGATTAAAACAGTAGTAAAAGCAAGTGATTTTATGAAGAGATGAAAAGAAAGAAAGAGGAAAACCTGAACAAGATTGGTTGGTTGGTGAAGCAGAGAGATAGTGATGATCTCTGAAACAGCAATGGAGTGTTGGTGGTGAGGTGGTTTGCTACAGAGAAATGAATTCAAGTCTTGAAGAGGTTTGCTTCTTTCTCTGGTTATTTATTGCCGTACATATGTTATTTTACTTTATGCAATACTGTACGTATGTTCTGATTATGCTGTAATATTTTCAACTGAGATGTACTGAATTGAATTGAACTGAACTAGCGTAAAGTATAAATTATAACTAAGTCGAGCTGAACTGAACTGGAGTAAAGTATAAATTATAATTAAGCCGAGCTGAACTGGACTGAACTGCAGTGATTTTCAGTTGAAAAGAACATTACTCTTTTGCCCTTTTTGTGTTTGATGTAATGTCTCGGCAATTTTCTCTTTCGATCACTACACTTTGTTTGTTCTGATTAACACTAGATTTATATACAAGTTTGACACTATGAGTTCTGAAAGTTCAGAATCTGGTTAACTCAAGCTAAATGAACGAAACTTCTGCAGACTGCAGGCCTTCTAAGTGAAGTCGAACAAGTGGATTGACTGCTGAAAGCATGCCGTTGTTCACCATAATGAACTAGTTCCCGGTGATGAAAATAATTAGGAGTGTAGAGCAGTACATGTATTGTTGATGTAAGGATGTAGTATCTTCTCTACTTAGGAATGGTCTAACACTTACTGATTTTTTATTGACTAAGTGTGCCAATTTGTCCACATAATCACAAACCATGCTAAATTAGCGTTTTTATTTCATAATTTATTGATTGTACTTAACTTGTCAATATTTATAAGTTGTGAACTGAAATCACAACAAAATCAAATTGGTAATTGCATGTCACAATGACCACATAGTAGTGGATCAAATATGCATTTTCACCAGCAAAACATATACTTTCTACATCGTTCTGAGTATAGAATCCCCATACAACAACACTTTGAGCTAAGAGCCTAAACAATTTCGATAGAACTTGAAGCTCTAGGAATTGTCTTTAGTTGCTCCACACATGCATTCTCCTGCCCATCATTATGCAAATGAATCAAAAACCTTTTCAGCACTGATCCGTTCTCTATGAAAAACTTCACTAGTTCATAATGGTGGACAGTGCCATTGTAGTAGCCGAACTCCACTGTCTCTAGATGGTATACAATACACGAAGGCACTTCCTCATCAATTAAGGATCCTTCAATTTGCCACCCGTTCCAATCCGATTTGTTGTCCTGAAACAAATCATCAAAACATAAAGAATCAGAGAACAGATTAGAACATGAAGTTTCTTTGAAGGCTGACATGGCTAAGTGCAGTCGCGTGACTTACAAAAGATCCCACATATAAGTTCAATAATTTAGATATGGTGTCCCATTGAGTAACTCAAGTAGCACTTTGACACTGTGTGCATAACCCACTTCAAGCTTTTCCAGTTTATTATACCAGGGACACGGTTCGTATCCTTCTCTCATCGAATTTACAATAGCCTATCCATGATTTAAAAAAAAAAAAAGAAAAAAACAATGGTCATTTATGGTATATGTCAAAATTCTAGATGTAATTTAGATATTCTGGAACAATCATGTGAGTTAAACATACCTGAGCTGAATAAGCACACACCCGTAAATCTTTAATGCCTGAAAACTCTCTTAGCATCTCTCGCACCCGTATTCCACATGAAACAGATCTATTAAAATCATCTTCGGTTTCATGTTTAGCAGGCGCATTTTCCACAGCTGCGCATAGAACTGTTGATTGACTGAGATCATAATTTTCCGGATAACCATCACCACAAACAGAAAACTGTTCGATCGTGGCTCCAATAATCCTGATTGAACATGCACCATCATCATATGGTTTCCCTTTTATAGTTTCAGATTTGAATTCAACCAGTTTAGGAGCATGGATCTCCATACACCTGAGTTTAGGCCACCACTGACACATACTTATATGACAACTTTCTAGGACAGGAAAGTTAAAAGTTATCATTTCGGCTTTGTAATTCTGACACCAAATCCAAATGTAGGTAAGATCCAACCTTTTGAGGTTAGGAAAAACGTTGCTGGTAGGAAACATCGCAATTGCGCGCTTCAAGATCAATGCTCTCAATTCAGTGCAACAGAAAAGGCTAGCAGGTAAGCTTATCGGAGGACCATGAATGCTTTCTTTGCGAATTTCAGCTGTTTTAACCCTGCCTTCAAATAATGCGCCTAGGCATGCTTTAGTGCGTTTTGAGTCATACTGATTACTACAGACGAGTTGGAAACTATCTAGATTCTCCAACTTGGGCAGTGTTTTCTCCATGAAACGCAGAAAAGTTTCTCCCTTAAACAACGGCCCGTCTTCAAGGTGGACCTTGGAAATGGAAGTCCATTTGGATTCCCACTCTTTGCTTACCATACAAGTTCTTACTGCTTCTTGTGTTGGTAAGCGAGATAAGATGTCCACTATGATGCAGTCTGGTAAGTGGCTGATGAAGTCTATATTGCTCCTGGCTAACCTCTTAACCTGGAAATGGAATGAACATATAACACAGGTTAGTACATTATGACAACATTTGAATAAATGCATCAATTTTCATGCCATGTTAATTTGTCATCTTTAAAAATATTTGCTTTGGTTTAGTTCTTATTCGATTCTTCCCTTTTAGAAGTCCTTATTGATTGGATCTGTAATAGCCCATTTTAACTTGTTCAAACAAGTATTAAGTGCATAACTTTGTGCAATAATTTAAGTATGTTCCATCCCGCGATTTGTCAAGCATGTTGCGCAGTGGGTTTGCGCTTGCAAAGTGGGTTGCGCAAGATTGGCAAGGAGTTTGCAAAGTTAGTTAAGCACCACATGCTTAGGCTTTGAAGTTACTTTAGAGTTGTCGGGTATATATAGCATCGTTGATTCAAAATCTTCATTATCGAGGAAGGATTGATTGTAGCTCGAATCTGATGATCTGAGGGTGCCTTAAACTCAGACACACTATCCGGGTTGTTAGGAACATACTCAACAACTTTAGCTTGCGCGATACCCCTTCTCATGGCTTCACTCCTAGGATCTTTCCACTGACACATAGTCACCACCAAGGCTCCAAGTTATTAAAGTGGGTATACCTTGTTAAAGGGGTTGTCCAGCAGATGCAGATCCCTTGAGTTTGTGAAGTGGGTTTTGAGTAAACCATTAATCCTTGGTGCAATTGATAAGTTGGCACAAAGTAGTGATCCCGCATGTGAAAATAAAGGAAATCTCTCAAGTACACGTCCGTGCAAATATTGAGACCGATTTGAACCCGATGAATATGAATTATAACAAAGTCGAGCTCCTTAATCTCCTTAATGCAATGCTCCTCAAGCTCCTTAATGCTCCCTAAAGGAAATCTCATCATGCAAAGCTCCTCAAGCTCCTTAATTAATGCTCCCTAAAGGAAATCTCATCTTACAACTTCTTAATTTACCCTCTTTCCATGTCAATCCTTAATGCTAAAAAAGACTAATTCGTTGAAATGGCAATTGTTCGTGTTCAAATAAATTTTCAAGCGTTTATTTAAAATATTTAATTGCATACGAACATATGCATATCAATATTTTAAGACTAATTCATTATTTCACTGTCAACGACAATAGAAGTCGACCAATAATAATCATCAACACACAAATATAATAAAAATGAAAAACATATATACTGGTTGAATATAAAAACATATCGTTTAAATGTACCTCGCGCAGTGATATTTTTGGTGTAACATATGAAGTTGGCATTGAAACTATCTGCAATAAACACATAGACGTTCAACTCTTTACCAAAACGGCTTAATAAAATCATGGAAGCTAAATCCCGGTGCATGTATAAATTTACCGAAGGGTTTTGTTCAATTCTTACATTTTGCTTTGGAGCTTCTGGTTTCTTCGCCATTTGAGAACTTTTTTAGAGGACTTAGATTTAGGATACAAAGTGAGAGCTAGATTGAGATTGAAAAAATGCTCATGAACTAATTTTTTTTCAATGTATATAGGTATTCTTTTTCTTTCTAGTTTTACAGTATGAAAATGCTAACTAAAGATGATATGAAAGATTTTTATTTTTAATATATAGAGGTATTATTTGTCTTTATAGTTTTAGAATAATAGAATCTAGTAAGTAATCTATGGAAATAATAATTAAAGATGAAAAATACTACCTTTGTTTAGTTCTGGAAATGGATTGAGTGCACTGTGCACATTTAACTTCTCCATCCATTTTCGAGCAATAATTGATTAATCTTTATTACGTAAAATATTATGATAATTATAAGATTTTATTTTTAGTTTCAAAGATTACACCAGATTACACATTAAGGTTGTATTTTCTTCAATTTAAATTTACTGAACTGGACTGAACTAAAATATAAATTATAATAAGTCGAGTTGAACTGAACTGAAGTGATTTTCAGTTAAAGAGAACACGACTTAAATATGAAAATTTGAAAATTTAGACATGTATAAATTTTAAAATATGCAAAACTTTAAGCATTTATGATGAAATTTGTAATACTTTTTAAGTTATAAGAACTAGACGAGTACGTCTATTTTAACTCAATTTTTATGTTTGTCTAGTGTGAATAAACACGACATCAACTATAGTGCCGGATTACAGTAAAGATAATGGGAGAATTATAGGTTTGTGACGTTTTCAAATTAATAATAAAAAAACGACTATTGTATTATTAATGATCTATGATATAACATAAAACTGTATCTTCACATTAAATGTATAAAATTTTTAGTGTGCAATTGTATCATGTATACTATATGACACAACATTTTCACTCTATTATATAGTTTTTAAATTATTTTTTATAAATATTTTATTTTTCTGGGTCATATTTTAAAACTTACTCCGATCACGAGGCGAATCCTCCTCCCCCCCCCCCCCCACTATAATTGATTCGAAAAGCCAGTCTTCTCCTGGACCAAAATACACAAAGTACCACGACTGGTGAGGATCGAACTTTTAGCCCAACTCATTTTGTGTACTTGGGCTACAACGTATTCACCAAATGGGCTAATCAAAATGGGCTCAAACCAAACGGTACAAATAGAGATCAGTGATGAGAAAAGAGAAACCCTTGCAGCCGTCTTCTCCAAGCTGAAAACCTGAGTTGAACCAGCTGCAACAAAAATGGCGGAACAGGTATACATAATCTCAGTCTTCTCTAATCAGTGTTTTATTCATGCTCTTTACCTCTCAATTGGATTTCATTTCTATTCAAATGCTAATAACGGTGTTATAATTGATTTCTAGACGGAGAAAGCTTTCTTGAAGCAACCGAAAGTGTTCCTTTGGTAAGCATATCAAATAGAATGCGTTAATTCATTTGATTGAATGAAGGCTAGATCTGAATTGATGTGGTTGTTGAATTTTGCAGCTCGAAAAAGTCTGGTAAGGGTAATAGGCCAGGAAAGGGTGGGAATCGATACTTTAAGAGCGTTGGACTCGGGTTCAAGACTCCACGGGAAGCGATTGAGGGTTAGATTCGATCACCTGATGATTTTTGATACCTGCGTTGTTCGTTTTGTTTTGATTACTCGATTTAGTTGTTTAGTCGCATAGTTGTATAGATAATGATGTTGTTCTGCAAGAAAGGAACTACTCAGGATATATACAATGGCCTTTTTATCTGAACTTTGGTACTTTGGTCTCTTCTATAACTTCACATTGGAGTGTAAGCTGCAAGAAAGGATCCCTCGAGTTGGGATTATTTGAATAACTGGGTCACATAAAAGTCTTTGCTCGACCTATTATTGCCTTTTGGCACTTCTTCTATAAGAAGTAGTTCATAGTAGCTACATTATAGATAATTAGGAGACATAAAAAGTTTTCTTAGAATCCAAATTATTTATCATCTATTTTGTAGAATTCTGAATATTTCATAAGGACAACTTACGGGCCTGCAAAGAGGTTAGGGTCAGTGACATTCTTCATCAGGAAGTACATGTTATCTGTTTTGCTCCTCTTCAGAATGGAGGAGCATCACTTCCATTGTCGTGGTTTGGCATGGAATAACAGTACTCTACTATGATTGAGCGGAGAGCTTTGTTTACATAATTTATTTTTCTTCAAAGCTCTGAAGTGTAGCCAAACAGTTAATATGTTGCGGTTACTGATTGCTAGTTGATTGTGTGAACGGAATGTAGAACCACTAGACTACACCACTGACAGGGACCAACATAATCAGTATAGTTATATTGAGATTAATATCATAACTTGCACACATACAAAGATGAGTATCGGTTTACTGAATTTGTTGTTTAGTGAATGCTCTTATTATCATGTTGG
>JAYMSP010003595.1:0-19179 GCA_036897095.1 Plantago elongata
GTCTTAGCTTTGTGTTTTATAGGTTTTTGATTCAAAATTAGGATTTCTAAATAGGTAAGAGATCTAGTTCTTTGTAATTTTTGAAGAAAAATTCCTTTTACAGGTAATTATTTTGTAAATAAAATTATATTTTTATTAATTATATTAAACTCAGGGGTATTATATTAAATTCAGCTTAAAATTTCAGGGGCAACAATTGCTGCCCCTTGCGCCAACGTCCGTCTGTGCCTGTCAACCATAAGAGATTACTCGTGGACTATGTGGAATATCGAATCTTATGTCATATATGTCTAATTTTCAGTTTTCCCTTTACTTATCTTCGGGCAATTTTGTCGATAGTCGGTAGATCTTGAAGCATAATTTGTCAACTTACTTATTTAGTGTTTGTTGGATTCAGGTCGGAGTGGGTAGAGGATAAAAAGTCAACATAATGACGGTTCATCTTATTCATCAGTAAGTTCGGAGACGTTTCTTGTTGATATTGACTCATGAAGTTTCTGAATAGCTTTATTGTTAAGAAAAATCACCGCAAATTGGAAGATTCATATCACGGAATAAGTCAATCACCGTACAAGAATCACGAGGCCTAATGCACGGTACGACGGGCTAAATTATGAGCTAGCACGTTGTCACCCCCGATGCACAAAGTCTGAGCTAAAAAAACTAAAAGAACTAGCTAGAGTCTGGATGTCTGCCAAAATGGGGCCAGCAACCGAAAAATCAAACGACGAGTCTCTAAAAGAATTAACTAAATAAAGTCAATCATAAAAACAATGCACTCGGTCAAAACCTTGTAGGACCGCCCACTAAACCGCCGCACGGATAGCATAAGCCTCCGCAGTCTGAGGAGCTAAATGATGATCGAGTACCTCCCATCTCCTGGCAAACAATCCATCATGCATCCATGCTCCATAACCAAGCCCCACTCGTAGACCATCTTCTGAAAAAGCCGCATCTACATTAATCCTTATGACTCCCTCCTCGGGTAAAGGTGTCGTGGAGTCTTCATGCTCCATCCCTACACCTACCTACCTCCTCTCCGTACTCACATCAGCTCCCCCCCCCCCTTGGTCTTGGCAGTTATGCTGAGTCCGGATGTCCTTCCTTTGGCTTATAAACCTGCGAACAAACTCAACCAACTCTAAAGCCGATCCAGCCTTCTCTTCGAACACAAGCTGGTTCTGGTGAGACCAAATGCCCAAAGCAATGTCGCCACAAACTCCCAATCTTCTCTACTTAGCTCCTTATAACTTCCGTACCCATACTTTGACGAAATCAATGGGTAATCCAATGCCTAAACGGTATGTTACTCAAGGCCCACACTTGCCTTGAGAAAGGACACTCTCGCAAGCAATGCGTTACCGTCTCACTTTCCTCCGAGCACTCTGGACAAGTAACTTCCTCCACTACCCTTTTTAGTTTGAGCTGCTCCTTTGTCGGGACTGCATTCCGTGCCAATCTCCATACGCATAACTTCACTTCCCCCGGCATATTAGACCCCCCAAAGGAAGTCCCACGACTCACAGATTCCTGACGTCAATCCACAAGAACACCTCACCTCCCCCTGCTGCTTAAGAATGCTCCTCGCCACATAATACCCCTCCTTCACCGAATAAACCCCAAGGTCGACTTGCTCCATATCAACCGATCCAAAACCACATTCATAGACAAGGGAATGCTCAAAAATATCATCCTCCTCCAAACATAGCTCTCTAACCAACGTCGAATTCCACTGCCTATCTCCCGTGATCAGGTCCGAAACCCGCAAGTCAGCTGGAGCTTCATCACTCTGCCGGATACACCGAAAAAATGAATCCCTTGGTATCGAAGCATCTTGCAGACTCTTATCTCCTCCTCTGTGCTTACCCTCCATCGAACCCCCATCCTTAGAATCGGGATCGCAACCACTATACTCCGCCAAGTGAAGGAACAACCTGCCGATGCACTCGCCCCCAAGACACACCCATTGGGATAATAACGCACACGCAGAAGACGGGCTAGAAGAGATGTAGGCTGAGTAAACAACTGCCTTACTTCTTTTGCCAACAAAGTCAAATTGAATACATTAAGATCCCGAAATCCGATACCCCCATCCCACTTACTCCCTTTCAAAGTTTCCCACTTGATCCAATGTATTTTATTTGACCCTCTGCTACCCCACCAAAACCTGGCAAACAAACTCTCCAATTCATCCAACACATTCATAGGTAGCCGGAAACATCTCATAGTATAGGTGGGAATAGATTGTAACAACGAATTTACCATAACCTCCTTGCCAACACGAGAAAGCTGCTTGTTATCAAACCTCTGAATCCGCCTCCATATGACATCACGAATAGGAGCAAAATCCTCCTTCCAAGATCTCCCAACAACAAAAGGTAGCCCCAGATATTTGTCATGACTCTCAATCTCCTCCACCTACAGAATCCCCAGGATTCGAAGCTGATCCTCCACTCGGACCCCATCACTAAACAACAAAGCTGATTTTTGGAAGTTAACTTCCTGACCCGACGCCGTGCTGTAGGAGAGTAACACTTCCTTTATTTTCTAAGCTGCCTCCACCGAAGCCCTGCAACAAATAAAGGTATCATCGAAAAACAAGAGGTGGGAGACGCTAGGTACCCCCTACATATCCGATCACCCTCGAGCTCACCTCTAACATCCAACCTCTGCAATAGAGAGCTCATGACATCAGCTACAAAGAGAAACATGTATGATGATAATGGATCGATGATCGTCTAAGACCCCTCTCCGGCCTAAATGAAGGACTCACTTTACCATTCAGGATAAGAGAGTATGAAACCGAAGTAACACACTGCATGATACGGGTAACCACCTGCACAAAAAATCCTAAGCGAAGCATAACATGTTCCAGAAACACCCACTCTACTCTATCATAAGCCTTGCTCATGTCCAGCTCAAGAGAAAGATAACCATCATCATTTCTTTTATTCTTTTTCATAAAGTGATTGATTTCATAAGCTACCAAGACATTATCAATGATCAAACGGCCTGGGACAAAGGTCGACTGAGACTCAGAAATAATCTTAGACATGCACGGTTTCAACCTATTAGTAATAGACTTTGACCCAATTTTATAAATAACATTACTCAGACTAATAAGACGGAACTGAGTAATTCTATTCGGGTTTTCACACTTAGGGATCAATACTATATAAGTATGGTGGAAGGATTCAAGAAGAGAGTCAAAGTTAAGGAAATTAGGACACAACTAGACACAACAAAACCAACAATATACCAGTATTTTTAAAGAAAAAAGCAGGCATACCATCAGAACCCGGGGATTTTAACAGATACATAAAAAAGAGATTTGGTTACCTCATCCCGCGAGTAGGGTCGGCCCAAAAGCTGATTACTCATCGCGGTAACTCTGGGTAATATAGTACAAAGAACTGCCTCAAGATCCTCCTGTGTAGGTGAACGGGAACCAAACCCTCCATGGAAGTAATCAATGGCAATCCGACCTATACCCTCCAAATCCTCCACCAGAACACCATTCCCATCATGCAACCCAAGGATCTCGTTCCTCTGATGCCGAAAGCTAGCTCGAGAGTGGAAGAAGGCAGTGTTTTTATCACCTTCAGAACCCATTGAGCATTACCCCTCTGTCTCCACAATATTCTTCTCTATCTAGAAGAGTTTCTAACTCGATCCGCAGGCATTTCTCCTCATCAACAACTTGCTAGGTGCGATCCGCAAGCTTAAGCTTGTATAGTGCCTCTCGCTTCTTTGCGAACATTACCGAATGTAGTCATATCCCAATCCAACAATCCTACCCGTAAATTCTGCAGATTATCGAACACACTTGCATCAATCTCCTGAACCGTTCCATTTCTCCAACACTCGTCAATAACCGCCTCACACTCATTTTCCTTTGCCCACATCGCCTCAAATAGAAACAACTTCTTCTTCCTAAACCTACTCACCGGGACAACCCCATCAAGAGCCACCACAATGGGACAATGGTTTGAAGTGCGGGAGACCAAGTGGTCCATAACCGCATTTAGAAACTATATCGACCAGTCCACAGAAACTAGTGCACGGTTAAGGCGCTTCCAAATGGTGTGGGACGCATGCCTCCTATCCGTCCATGTGAACGAAAAGCCCCTAAACCCGATCATCAAGTCCGACTACCACAATCTTCTCATGAAAGTCCCTAATACGCCAATTCGGTGTAGCAACCCCACCTCTCTGCTCTGATTAATCTAAGACTTCATTAAAATCCCCGACACATTACTAGGGCAAAGTAGAGATCGTCCCTAAATGTCTTAGCAATTCCCATGTTCTTTTCCTCTGAGCATGATCCGGTTCCCCATAGAACCCCGTCAAACGCCATGGGGCAGTAGTGGCATCAGGGAACACTATCGTATCAATATGATTCATAGAGTAACTTTGAATAGAGACCGCAACCCACTTATCCCAGAAAAGTTCCAAACCACCCGACTTTCCCCTAGCATATACCCCTACTCCGTTCATAGCAAACTTGTCCTTCAACGACTCAATCTTTTGCTTCCCTAACTTGGTATCCAATAGGAAGACAAATTGGGGCTTCTTCTATCTGAGTAGATCACCCTAAGCACGAACTGTCCAGGGGTGCCCAGGACCTCGACAGTTCCAAGCTAAGCAATTCATAATGCTTGGCAGGACTGCTCTGCAATCTCCGTCGTAGCCATGTCCAGCTTGTCCCCAACAGATGTCAATGCAACACCATGCCGTTTGTTCGGATATTGTGTAACCTCCATCGGATCATCACCACTTCTCTTGCCCCCCACCACAGGCCCCTGCCCCTTCGCTCCTCCACGCTGCTCGGAACTCCTCTTATCCATTTTCGGTTTACGCAACTTCTGTTTGCCCCCTTCTTGAATATCAACCAAGTCTTCACCTGGGCTAGAATTTGTACTAGTAACCTCACGAATCACTATACCTCCAGTGTTCTACTTCAGAACCGCATCCAACTCTTCATTATTCAATGAGCCAGCCACAAGTTGTTTCAGCTCCCCTACATCCATTAGTTTAGCTGCCAGTGCATCCAGAGTGATACAAAATGCATCACAGGCTGAGCTACCACTTCCCGCACATGTGGAGCCACTACTACAGTCGTTTCCACCCCCACTCGAACCCACCACATCAACCTGATTACTCTTCACCACCCATCCCAAACTCCTGTGACACACATACAATGTTCAAGTGAACAAAGAATACTAAACATCTTTCTGAACTAGGATAAGTCATTATGTGGAGTTATCAAAATACTAACATATATTCTAAAAAGAAAGGTTCGAAGTACCAGAAACTTCAAACAAAGATGTGGATGCTGATCAACAAGAGCACATGGGATCTCCACAAGTTGAAGAAGCCAATATGTCTGAAACTCCTCAGGTAGCACAGTGGTTTATCTCTAACTTGTAAGAATTTCTTATGTATACTTGTTACTAATATACCTTCTTTATTGCAGGCCAATATGGAGACACAATCTCAGGGGGAGGCAAGTGTGTCTACTTCTCTGAATGAAGTAGATGTTCCTTCAACCTCGACACATCAAGAAACAAGGCCTGTTATACAGGTAGTTGATTATTTCTGAAAAGAAATAATTTGATGTTTAATAAAAGTTTCTTATGTGTATCTGACTTTGTTGTATTTCTAAAATAGGCTCCAACTGAGAAATAAAAGAAGGTGTTTTCAACACCACAACAACAACAAAATCGAGAAGCTGAGATAGTTTTTGAGGACATATTGCTGAACCTTCTTCGAAGGTATGCAAAAATTTGGCAATAAATACTCCTCTCTGGATTTATGTTTAAACCTCTTTTCTTAATCAAACAATAAATCTACTTTTTAGGTTGTTCCAGTAGTAGAAGTGCGGGGGGAAGATGTTGCGACCACCCCAACACTTATGGAAATTGATAATGCCGAACATGCAAAATCACCAGGAAGGTTGCCAGAGACCACATCAGTTTATGAGAAAGTTAATTTTGAGCTTCCAATTACGAAAGGAAGTGATAACTCATACATTAACATGTTCTCTCTGTACACTACTTTTCTGATCAACAATTTGTGTGTATTGTATTTGATTTTAATTTTCAGGTTCAAGCAGAAAGAAAGGAGGATGAAGATCAATCTTCTAAGTTAACACTCGGTATCTGAACTATTCGTTGCTCCAGAAGTTCCAGCAAATGAGCCTAGTTTGTCTACATAGGTTTGCTCAGACAGCTCTGAACTTCAAAATTCTCAGATATCTATAAGTGGTTTGAACAAAATTAACTTGTACTCTTTCTTTCAGGCTCATGTTGACGTGCCAGTACTTGATGTGGAGACACCACTTAAATTACTATAGTTATTTCAGACAATCACAATCAAGAAGCATTTGAGGTGTTTCAAATTATGGCAGAAGCTCAGAAAGGCCGATCTTCCGAAATTTTCCAGGGTGATCGATCATAAAGAATGCAGAGCTATAGTATACAATCTGGAAAACTACGTCCTGCGTTGTTCCCTACATAGGACTACTCACACTATTCTCTAATGCATGATCCTGATGGAAATGGCACATAAACTGGTAGCGGCTTTTCAAGCCGGTGATGAACAAACCATGAAGTCGATGGTCTTCGACCCTGCATTGCCAAAATCTCTACGAATATATACTTCAAAGCAAGAGGAAGTAAATGGCAACAAGGTCACACTACCAGATGTGATCGAATTGGTTTATGAAGACGAGGAAGAGATTGATGAGACGACTTCCAGGAACCTCCTTTAGAACATCACAAGGATGGTGATGACATGAAGAATGACAACGATGATGATAGTCCAACACCATGGACTGGTGGCATTGCTCAAGGAAAAATTGGTTCTGGAGTACAACAAATTGCTCCAACCAATACTCATAAGGCACCATCTTCATCACCCAAGTCTCAACCACATTCTACAATCCAACAAGCCTTACTATTGTTCCTAGAAAAAAAAGAAAAACTTACACTGGAGAAAGGACTCAACAGAAAAAAGGCGAAAGGATTTTGAAGTTTGGTCGGGTTTAAGAGAAAGAACAAGACGAAGAGGAAGAAAGACCAGTTGTTGCCCTGATTGAGTACGTCAAAACTGATGACAGTCAATCTGCCTACAGATGCATTCATCTCCAGAACTCTATTGGATTATTGAGCTAAAATGTTTACTACTAAACAAGAAGTCTCCAACTCCCATTTACAGTCAGATGATGGCATGAAGAACTCACAAGCACTTTTTGTTGAATCTAAAGCATAGGCGTGGCTTGATTTTGAAGTTCTGAAAAGGACTAACGCTCGGTTTGCATAAAGTCAAACCGGATAAGAGACTTTACTCGAGAGATAAATTGAAGGTCTACACTGTATAAGAATAATGGTTATGGTTACGTGGTATGTTTAGATAACGAGATGTCTTGTGATTGTAATGGAAATGCGTGCACTATTTATAGAGACATTTCCCCTTAAGGAGGGGATTCACTTAATTATGCCAAGTGGAGGGCTTAGATTGAGCCACCAAGGCCTAATTAGGCCCGTGGACCATATTATTGACATAAACCATTTCCCTTTTGGGCTTAATTTCAAGGGTAGATTAGTCATTTGGAGGAGGCAAAGCAAGGTTGGTTATGCCTGAATGGTCGGAACTCAATCCGAGGAGGGTCCCGGACTAAGGTTTCAAAGGACACCTCCTTAGCACTCCTCCTACTATGGTACTTTACCACTTAGTTTCTCCTTTGGGTCAGGTGTTGAGGAATAACTTTGGTGCCTTCGGATGTTGCACCTTGGTTCGGACATCACTTATGTCCGGATATCTAAGTTATGTCCTGGTCCTTTTGGACCTCGGAGAGTCCCTGGTCGGACCTTGGATACTATATTCCATAATACCTCGTAATGCCTTAGGATCCAAACCAAAGGTATTAATGATAGATTAGACATATTTCTGTATCAACACGAAAAGAGAAAGAAGGAACAAGGAAGAAAATGAAAAGAAGACTTAAATAAGGAAGCAAATCAAAATGGAAGATCTTATTCATTGAAGGAGATTATGAATCAAGATCTTACCTTAGCTACATGGATGAAACCGGAAGCATGTAGAAGATTTGTGTGGACTAATGTAAAACAATAAATACAAGGATCCCACTTAGTTTGAGTACACCTAGACTAGATATTCAGTCAGATCCTTAGAGTCTAGTTGAACGTATTTTCGAAGTAGATTGAGGTAGTCTCTTTGGGGATACTTCTCCTACCGTCGAGACACCTTAAGCTAGTCGTCTAGTAACTTCAATTCTCGCAATCTTGTTGTTTCAACTTGTTAAGCCTCTGGACATTGTCGTTACAAATTTACCATTGGTGAATTGATTTCACTGGGATATAGAAATATATAACTAGTTAAAGTTGAAAACCATGTATTTTTTACTTTACGTTCATATTTTTCAATTCGTACTTTAGAGTCTATTATTTTTGTTGTGTCTGATTGTCTATCTGTATGATTGTCGTTCTATTTTAATGTCACTGTTACTTATACTGTTATATCAACATCGATATATACAGTCTAGTATAAACAGTTTTAGTACATAATCCGGTCCTTATATCATAACAAAAATGTTATTGTTATTAGAGACAAACCAAATACCACAAATTCATTAGTCTATGAACAATACAATTTAAAGGATTCCCAAACAGTCTGATTCTACCGCTACCGTACACATCATCGTTCTATCGGGTTCCAACGTTATCAAAAACTCCTAGGTTGTAAAGAGGCTTATATACATTTGTAGTTCATGACATCGTAGATAAGGCTAGAAAAATATAGGTAAAGAAAGGTAAATAGAATAAGCACATTTAGATTTGAATATCGGATAACAAACCATGGAAAAATAGGGCTTATTATTATCACAGTTAACAATTCTACGTTTTTGGTCCAACGAATTAGGTATATTAGTTATAATGTAAGGCCGCTAGGACAATAGTACATCGGCACACATTAAATTTGGGACTCATTGAATATTGAATCATAAAACATTTAACATAAAATAATGTTGGTCAATAAGGACGTTGTCCAATATAATTTCCTGGGGGATAATAGTTGCATGTAATAAACGTCCATCCATTATTACGGCATCGAACTTTAGCACATCCAACACTCTTTGTGTCGCGCCAAACAACCTGAGTATAATGCAAGCATTGTTTGCCTCCAATGCATCTGTTAGAACCATAATCGTAATCAAGCCTCTCACCAACCCACATGTTAACGGCTTCCCTGGGGCTCATGTCCCACGAGGCCATAGCTAGGTTTTCTCCATATGGTCCTTGTGAATGTTGTAATGCACAATCATTCGCTCGTTGGTTTGCGTATCCTTGTGCATACGCGGCCAGAGTATCATTCCAAACAAGGAGTGGTAAGCCAAGTATTAACCGAGCAGGGTTGTGGGAATTTACGAATTTTCGGGGTAATTTTGGTATGTTCTGTCCGAAGCCAAGTCTACATGTAATGGGGGTCGACATCAAGCTCATGATCATGATGAGGCAACTCAAGACAATTGGAAGCTTTGTTGACTCCATTCTCTTATGTTACCGTTTATGTGAAAGTTATGAAAAGTTTTCTAGTACATGGGATTATTTATATAACAAGAAAGTGTGAATTTTAATGGTGGGGATGAAAAGGCTTGTCTAAATATCAGAGGTTTAGAAAATCGGTAAAATCTCAATTAAGTTTTCATGGAGAATTGTTGGGGATTTTATTGTTTAATAGTGCAATTAATTCTGACTGATTATGCCAGAAATCTTGTGGTGGTTACTATAAATTCCCCTATATCAAAGGTAGATATTCAGAGGTAAAACAATGAAATAGGATGTTGATTTTGCTTTCACATTTGACCACCATTTTTAAATTCCCACAAATGCATATTGCATAAATATAATTGTACAAACTTTAGAAATCTTAGCCTCGGATCTAAAATATTATTAGATGTAGCATGTACTTGATTCAAAGTATCTTGTGATTTCTGCTTTTTTTTGTTTGTGATGTTCACTCACATACTGTGTTTGAGAATAAGATCTAATTGTCCGGTTATAGACCAGGTTGGTTATGGGACCGGCAGTTCCATTTCACGAACCGTCTATTCAATTTAGTGAAATGAAAAATTACAGTTACCTCCCCTGAATAATACCAAAATTATAGGAAAAAAAACCACGACTTCCCCCCTCCCCTAAGTTGATTGAGTTGACTGTAACTTCCCGGGCGCCCTTCGAACCTCATACATGCGTCATTTTCGATCGTCCCATAAAATTTCATACATTACTAAAACAGAAGGCTATCCCACCACTAACAAATATCTCATCCTTTCCGTCCTAAGCTTTAAACACTTTTTGGGTTAAAAAAATAAGATAAGAGTATTTTTTATAAAATAATAAGACAAAAGTACGTTTGGTTATAATTGAGTGGCATGAGATGTAATTTTGATCTATTGTCTAAATATTCTAATGTTAAAGTTTGGCTAAAGATGGATCAAATGGAAATGGAAAGCTTTGACCGGGACAATAAAAATGACAAAGTGGAAAGTTTAGGACGGGGCGGAGGAAGTAACAAACAATATCAACTTTACACATAAATTACACCTTTTTAGTGACACATTCTTCTCACTTTCTTCATTTTTTATCATTACTTTAACTTTTCCCATATAACTACGTGCAAAATTAAATGTATGAAGTTCGTTGGAACGGAGTAAGTATTATATTTCTATAATTTCATTAAATTAAAATAATACGTCATTAAATTTTTGTATGTAATGTTTGCCTTCTTCGTTTTTTTGGGGCTTAGCGTAAATTCGTAGGGTGTAAAAGAAACAGTTATATTGTAGGGGTGTATAACTAATGAACATTTTCATTTCAAATCCATCAAAATTGTTATATTATATTAGTATTAAAAAAATTGATATGTTAATAAGTATCAAAACGTTATGTGTCCTCTTTTCCCCTCTTTTCCCACAACTAATACACACTATTCCACTCTTGCACACTATAGACACAAGTACTTCCCGACACAATACAATACATACTATAAACCTGTAGAATTGTATTTTCTGTGTATTGATTTTAGATGTTTACACAAGTCCCTATATATACAAGTCACCAAACTACATGGTAGATGACTAATTATAAAAGATACAATAAATCTTCTAAAATATTCTGGAAGATCAAGATGTCTTAATACGCCCCGCAAATTATACGTTCCATCGGCAACGGCAATTTCGGGTCGCAGAAGCTCAAATCGGGATGAAGGTAGAGACTTCAATAGAATGTCAGCAAGCTGATCCAAAGTATTGACATGCGAAACCGTCAAAAGACCTTTCATAGTGAGATCACGAACAAAGTGTATATCTATTGCAATATGCTTCATGCGAGAGTGAAGCACAAGTTGCAGGGCTAGTCGTGTCGCACATATATTATCACATGGAAGGCGAGGTGGAGTACGAGGAAGAACACCAAGATCACGAAAGAGGTGTTTGATCCAGCGTACCTCAGCGGCAGAAGCAACCAGTGATCGATATTCTGCCTAAGTCGAAGAAAGAGCGACACTTATTTGTTTTCGAGAGCGCCATGAGATTGGATTAGGCCCCAGAAAAACAAGATAAGCTGATGTGTCTTTCCATCCAATAAAATACCACCAAAGTCGGAATCGGAAAAGATTGTTAGAGAGAGACCTGTCGGCTTCTGATGGAGGAGACTATGGTGTAAGGTGCCCTTTAAGTAAGATGGCTAATAGTAAAAACAATGTCGGGACGAGGTGAGGTATTGCAAGCCGCCAATTGCACGTCGATACTCGGTGTTATCTGTAGGTGGAGAAACCCCTAATGGATTCTTAACAGACATTGGAGTGCTCACAAACATAGCGCCATCCATCTTATGACGACAACTAAGGTCAAAAGTGTACTTATGTTGTGATAAAAATAGACCTTCCTTACACGAAGCAACTTCAACACTAAGAAAATAAGACATTGTCCCCAAGTCTTTAACTGCAAATTTTTTCTGAAGATGGGAGATGACACCCGCAACTTGAGATGGCGAAGAGCCAGTAACAATGAGATCGTCAACATATACCAAGACAAATATATGATTGGAACCCCGATGAAGGGTGAATAATGACGTATCCACAGTAAACTGGTGAAAAGCAAAACTTCAAAGAGCGGAACTGAGAGCTTGGTACCACACCCTTCTAGCTTGTCGTAACCCATAAAGAGAGCAGCGCAAACGACAAACATGATTAGGATTTTGGGAATCAGTAAATCCAGGTGGTTAGGTCATAAACACAGGCTCAGATAGAGTTTCCAACCAAACATAAAGTTCCAACCAACCAAACATAAGTGCAATCGACAACACAGAGCCAATTGTGATAGGTTTGACACGGGACTAAAGGTCTCATTGTAATCCACACCAGGGCACTGGTGAAATCCCTTAGCAACAAGGTGAGCCTCATATCCATCCACAGATCTATTAGGTTTACGTTTAATAGTGAACACCCATTTACAGCCTATCACATTTTGTTGGGATTGTGAAGGAGGCACAAGATCCCATGTTCCATGACGAAGTAAAGCATTAAATTCGTCAGACATAAAAGAGCGCCACCGAGGGTCTGATAATGCTTGGGATACACAAGAAGGCTCAATATTAGAAGGAAGAGAGTGCTTTGTCGCCACACCAATCTGCTTATGTTTGAAAACACCATTACAGGCTCTAGTTAAGCATTGGATGAGGCCGCAAAAGAGAAGGATCAGGGGCAAAAATCGGTATAGTATCCAGTAATTGAATAGGACTGGGGAAATAGGTTGTCAAAGAGGAGGACTAACTAGAGCAACAGGAAGAACCAGTGTATGTGGTGTTGAATGAGCCGGAGAGCCGAAAGTAGTGAATGGGGTTGACAATGATTGCGAATGTGTGGAATGTGATGTAGACATATTAGGAGCAGGTGGTATTTGGGATTCATTGTGCGGTAAGTTCGAAGAAGAAGATTGCTCATAAATAAATAATGGAGAAGGGTCTGAATTTATATGTGACTGAATAGAGGCAGAATTTATATGTCTTTTTTCTGAAATGAAAGTCATGCTCCGCAAAAACAACATGTCGAGAGATAAAGAGACGTTGAGACTCAATATCATAGCACTTATAGGCGCTCTGGGAAGTAGAGTAGCCCCCAAAAATACACGGACGGGATGGTGGGTTAAACTTACCCTTCGTGTACAGTCGTAGCCATGGATAACAAGTGCACCAAAATGTTCGAAGTTTTAAGTAATTTGGTGGCCTGTTAAACAACATTTCAAATGGACTTTTTGATTTTAGCAAAGGAGTGGGACGTCTGTTAATAAGACATGTGGCACATTGGATGGAAAATGACCAAGACTCATGTGGTAAACCGGTATGATGCAACATGGTTCGACTAGTCTCCAACAAATGGCAATGTCGATGCTCAGAATAAGATAAAAATATTTTTTCATAAAATAATAAAACAAGAGTACTTCTGTTTATAATTGAGTGGCATGAAATGTAATATCTAAATATTTTAATATTAATATTGGACTAAAAATGAATACAAATGAAAATGAGAAGTTTTAATTGGGACAACAAAAATGACAAAGTGAAAAGCTTAGGACGGGACGGGGAAAGTATAAAAATAAAAGCCACCTCAGACTTAGTCATCATAGGAAAGACCAAAATATATTTCGTAAAATGATTCACAAATAACAAATAATATTTAGAGCCATCTATCGAGGCATCAACGGGACCCATACACGTATGTGAAAACATAACGTAGTGGATACAACGACACAAAAGATGTCTCAGAATAAGTTAACTTGTGGGACTTACAAGATAAGCAAGAGTCACAACGGACGCCCAACATACGGGTCTTATTAAAAAGCGTAGACCAAAATATGAAATAACAAATTTAGTCGTCAACCGTATAAGTTGTAGTCTTTAAATTATCATTAATGGATCCTAGTTGATAGACGCCACTATGACAAGGTCCTCGAGCGAGAGGCGCCCCCGTGAGACGATCCTTAACAATGAAATATGTTGGGTAAAACTCAATAGAAACATTATTAGTCTTGGTAAACTGATGAACAAAGACAAGATTCTTCACAGCATATGGCACACACAACTGAATTAATAAAATAAACTGACCAGATGGAGATAGATACAAATTAGTACCCGTATGTGTAATTGGTAAACTGGATCCATCAGCTAATTGAACTTCTTCGGTGTCGTCATATTCCGAGTGAATTGTCAAATTGGCAAGATCAGTAGTAAGATGGTGAGAGGCACCAGAGTCCATTAACCAAGGTCTATTCCAACTATCATGTGGAGCATAAGCAGCATTAGCCATTGGATAATGTAAACTAGGGCATTGAGGAGCTATATTTGTTGTATCACCACAGAGTTGACAAGCTGGGGAGACAGAGAACCTACCACCACCATAATTGTTACTGTTGCCACCAGAATAATTATTATGGCCACTTGAATTACGACTATAGCTACCAAAGTTATGCCCATAACTATTGTTGCATCCACCACCACGATTTCTTCCATAGCCACCTCGACCACCACGACCCCTTGATCTGCCACCACCACGGTTGTTTGAGTATTGATTATAGTGGTTGGGGCGTGGGGAAGAGATGGTGCAATTATATACCACATTACTTGCTAAATAAGCGAAGCTTGTTGTCGTTCTTGATTCGAGTTGTAAAGATCATGTGATATAACTTTGTCATATAAGTCAGCAAAGGTAATAGAAGTATCTCGTGCCCGAATAGTGGAGTGTCAATCAGTGCAAGTTCATCACCTTTGGATTTCATAGAGTTGAGATAATCAGTCGCCGATTGAGATCCAATACTTGGTCGAGATAAATCGTATTTCAATTGAATTACTCGTGCACGCGAATGACTTGCAATGAGGCGGGTGAGATTGTCACAACCAGCAGTAGAAGTCGAGCAAGCTGAAATAAGAGGAGACACGTCTGGTTCAAAAGCCAAGTTGAGAAAAAAATTAAACTTATCTAGTTTTACCATTTGAAGGGGACTTTCGGGACTCTCATATATGTAGGAGTCTCTCGCAAGACAGACTCTTGATTAAATTGAGCCGTAATTATTGACCCACTTCCATTTTGGTTTGACCGGTGAACCGAGTTGATATAGGCCACTCTATTCCGGTCGACTCAGTCATTATGGCGATTTGCACAAATACCGACTCGGGTCGCTGGCCCATGGACCTGGTAGGTCCACCCATAAATAGGGGCATACTCACGTCTCCTTGTCACTTTTGCAAACCTGATAATTTCATAGTACCCAAGTTGGTGTCCGAGACTATAGTTGATTAATAATCTAGTTTTTTTAGGCGTCCGGCGGTAGACGTTCAGATTTACTTCCAGTTGTTCATTCTTATGTTACCTCGCACCCCTTTACTTTTATTTACATGCTTTGATTCTTCTTTCTTTTCTGTTTGCCTAAGTTTACTGGGGTCGGTAACTTTGTTTGAAATAAGTAAGGTGTTCGGGCTTGAGGCTTAGGTCGATCGCACTGGTCATTAAATTCACATTTAAATCTTGTGGCTTTGTAGATTTCTCAGCCCGAATATACTAGGATGTCGATAGGATATCATCATACATGGAATTTTTATGTTAGTTAAAGTGAGGAGATTAATCAACAGTTGAACCACATCATTAAATTATCTCAATCGGATCAAGCGTCCGGACTAGATCAAGCTCCTCCTTCCACGTCTGAGATCCAAATAATAGTTGTCCGTCGTAAGATGCTTAATCGGAATAATGTTGTGGCATTAACACATTCAACTATCCACCCCTTAGTTCCGTATCCAGAGTAGTATCCCTTGATGGCTTCAAAGCCCTTCCATCCTCGGAACCCTTACCGTCCCTTTTCAAATTCCAGATTAGGGTATTACTGTCGGGTTCCTATGTATGAGCAATCATCCCTTTGAACATTCCCAGCTTCCAATTTTAGTGAATCCAGACCGTCTAGGATTATGGCTTATAGGACGACTCCAGAACTAGAGCATCAAGTGGTCGACAAGGTAGAGGAATATCCTCTCTTTCCACAATAACCCCCTACTCTACAAACGCGGAATCTAGCGTTAATGTTTGGGACGATCGAAATTCTTTCCTCCCCTGAGACAAATGTTGATATACCAAATGAGTCAATGTAATCCTCCGGCGGACACAGGTGGTTATAGGTCCGGTGACAACGTGTTAGGAGTATATGTTAGTATTTTTTATCAATCAGCATATGACTTATCTTAGTATAGAATGGTGACTAGTACTTGTGGTTCACTTGAACATTGTAAAAGAGGAAATCACTTAGTATGTTAGTCTAGTAAATCATGTAATAGGATTATTAGGTCCCTATATGTAATTTTTATTTAGAAGAAGGCGATGAAGAATAATCTAAGCAATGGATTTTAATCGAAGATTGAAGACTAAAGATTACACAAGGTTTATGAAGACTAAAGGTATAAGTCTCCTCTGATAAGCTATGACCAGATAACATAATGTATAGTGTATACTTTGCACAAAACAACTATCTAAACATATGATATCATCGAGTACAGGAGCATGCGAGGTCTCAGAAAGTCTCATGTGTCCATTGAGACCAAATGACAAGAAATAGTACGATGCATTTATTACACGGACATAAATGTCTGTTGAATGTAGAGTCCTCTCCGAAAAATGAGAAAGGGACTTCTGAGTACTAATTTCAAGATATGAACAGATTGAATTTTAAGTATGTCTAACGGATATTATTCAAATGACTCTCAAATTCATCTATAAATATCACCACTTAGAAGCTGAGAAATACACAAACGAACTACGCTCACAATCTAACTTTCAAGCAAGTATTCTCTCAAGCATTACTACTCTCCTCAAGCTTTATGTTGCGGCCAAAGCTCGAGAAATCTCAAGTAGTTCTAAGTGTCCTAAACCTATAACAAGAGATTGTTAGTCATGAAAGAGTTGAACTCTCAGAGACCTTTCTGAAACTCATTCTCCAGAATCGGTATCAATAATTTGGGTTAGAATGAACAACCTACCATGCATGAATAATTGTATTAAGTAGACTTGTTTCTTCTAAGCTCTATGGAAGTAAAACTGAAAAGTTATAAGAGATGTTTATCTGACAAACAACATTATAACCAACACCATCAAGGCGTGGAGTACATGAAGTACTTGATTTGGGAAATCAAGGAACAACTCCAAGGTTATCTTTAGTACATGATGTACTTAGCTCGTGGAGCTATGGAACAACTCACGGGGAATATTTGGTTGGGAACCATTTGTTTAGGGTATTGAGGGGAAGTCCCCCAACCAAAGGATGTGACTAAAACACTAAGGTGATCCAACACTATAACTAATCTTCAAAACATAGACTACAAATTTGCCAAGGTAAATCCTTCCTAGTCTCATTTCTCCAGGAGTAGCTTCCTGCACAAGTAACTTTGGAAGGGGGTGTTAGAACCTTAAGACCTGGTTTGTCAAGGATCAAATCGGATATGAGACTTTACTCGAGATTGATTGAAGGTCAACTATGTAAATAAGTGGAAATGTGAGATTATACTTGATCCGGGCATTGTGTATTATGAAATTCACCCTTGAACGATGTTACCTGAGACAGGAGTTAGCTGGACATTTAAGGAGCACTAATTGGCGGACGAGGCGGACGTTTAGAAGCTGCTAGTCTCTTGTATAGTAAGACTTTGCATTTTGGCCTGTATAACATTAACGTGTAGTTGAGGTTTTGATATGTAGTACATTTGGATTGTAAATATGCTGATACCAATAGCCACTTGCATGTATATTATTTAATAAAAATACTTTCGCTAAAACTCTGATGTAAAATTATGTTTCGAAAAATTATACTAGCCCGGTGGTTGGCTTTTTATATTATGATAATTATCTGTGAGACTGGTAAGTGGATAAGGCTGCGTGTGGACGGGGTAATGTTCGTACGGCCGGTCACGCCAACAGGCTGAGTGGCGAATATATCATTAAATGAATATTAAATGTAGCGGGACCCACGGTCTGTTCCCGGGGCGTGACAGTAATGGTTAAACTTGTGGCCTTCAACTGAGATTTGTTAATTGGTCTCTTTTACAGAAATTTCAGATAAGAGTTGAAGTCTTAATTCGTGTAGACTATTTGTAATAAATTAGTTTGATTATTTGTGTCTTGTGGACGCAATCATACGATTGCGGTAGCAAACAATGTAATATAGTTGTACTTCATTCTATGCACCACTCGGCCACACCTCAAAATACTTGGTTCATAAATTTGCTACTACTGCAGATTGCGTGCAGTGTTAAAAGTATAGCTATTGTGAAAATGAAGGTTGTTAGAGTAAGATAGAAATGAGATCCATTCAGGATTAGTGTTATCATTATTTGGCTTCATCTTGCAAGTTCAAAAGTTGTGCTTTTGAGTTATTTGTTAGTAGCCTGGCTAAAGTTGGATTAGTTACTTTTCCTAATGTGTGTATTCGAATTTGACGTGGTACCCTGCTATTCTTAAAGTCTGCGATACAGTATAACTTGGTTCTCTAAACTGCAAAAGTGTGTTACACTATGCTACTTGATTCTATAAGTCAATGCACATACCCGACCTTTTATGTTGTGTTGTTGTAACCATCTGGGTATCGATTATCTATGAGTCGATTGTCTGACGGTCTGCTTGCTTCCTGTATGGTGTCACTGTAGCAAGTCGAGTCTTACCTGTGTATTCTTGTTATTGGTCTGTCTGTGTAATTATACTGGCCTGCCTAGGGTGTTGTAGCATCATATGATTACATGAAATTATATGTTGAACTGTTACTACTTGTTAGGATTATTTGGGGGATTTTAAGGGAGTCTTGTAATTATTCTTGCGTAAAAGTTAAATAGTATTTTCCTTACCAAGAACTTCGTACTCTGAAGAACTCGCAAGGTTTCTTAGCGTACCAGTTCATTCAAGGTGAGTGATTTCAGGCTTTCGGCATCCGGCCCTGGGAAAGTTGTTACCTTTCAAGTCCTTTAATTCCAGTACCTGTTCTTGCTCATTTATCTTATTGCCTAACACTGACTTCGGCAACGCGACGACGACCGACTGACCCGATGCGACTACTAATTGCGATAACTG
>JAYMSP010003596.1:0-19172 GCA_036897095.1 Plantago elongata
GTTGCTCTACTGTTGCATTCATTCTCATTTTCATGCATGCCTGATTATCCTCACTGAGTCTTCGTGACTGACACTCTCTCCTTGTTTCAATAATCCTTCTTTCCCATATCTTAAGCACGAAGTGAGGACAGGGTAGCTAAACAGACGGACTTGACGGGTTTCCGGTGCTAATCTATTAGGTATAAATGAGTGTTCCTGGTTTAGATTATCCAGTACATGTGGGTTGTAACGGATAATTGTTTAATACTCTGAGATTAATGTATTTGGGATGTTCTACACAATCCTTGACGTCCGGACCAGATCCGGGGCGCTACAAACCCAGTACCAGAAAACAGTACTTCATCCGAGAACAGTTCGTCATCTGATGAACTTACATCCAATCCTTTCGTTCAAATGCAAAATATGATAATGCAGAAAATGTCAAATGTGATCCAACACTACCAACAACAACAGGTCAAGCCACGACGTAGTGGTTACATACGTACTTACAATGATAGAGAGCGAGAAGCACCTGTTGTGGACTTGGAGCGAGACTACTTCGATGTTCGTCCAACATATACATCAAAATTTCGACAGAGATTCATAATGGAGAGACCGTTGTTCGAATAGGTGGCTGGAGGTGTGTTGCGTCAAGATGATTACTTTGTATGCAGACCAGATGCTATTGGCCGGCCATGGTTAACCACTACAAAAATGTACCGCCGCAATTCACATGCTAGCTTATGGGGGCATCTGCCAACTCGGTTGATGAGTATTGTCGGCTCGGTGAAAGCACGACACTCGAGTGTCTAAATTGTTTTTGTAATGCCGTTGTTGATGAGTTCGGTCTAACATGCATGCGCAAGGCCAATGAGGCAGATTTACGAAGTTTGTTAGCAATCAACGGTGCACGGGGGTTTGTCGGCATGCTTGGGAGTATCGATTGTATGCACTGGACATGGAAGAATTCTCCGAAGGTGTGGCACGGTCAGTTCCAAGGTAGAAGTAAAAAGCCTACTCTTGTGTTAGAAGCAGTAGCATCCCATAATACTTGGATATGACATTCATTATTTGGGGTTTCCGGAAAATACAATGACTTATCAATCATGCAACGTTCACCGGTGTTAGACGATCTCCTTAACGGCACGACCCATCAGGTCAACTTCGAGGTCAATGGCCATCAATACAACATGCTTTACTATCTAACTGATGGGATCTACCCAGATTGGGCTACGTTTGTTCCTGCCACCCCGAATCTAGTAACTCACAAACAATCCAAGTTCTCCGAGCTTCAAGAGTCCTGCCGCAAAGACGTCGAACGTGCTTTCGAAGTTATGCAAGCACGGTTTGCAATTATACGAAATCCGACCCTTACGCGCAACAAAGTCATTTTCAAAAAGATTATGGATTGTTGCATTACACTCCACAACATGATAGTTGAAGATGAGCGCCACAAATACCTAAACTATGACGAAGAAATTGAAGAGCTCGAACAAGATACCCGTGAGCATGAACCGGATCTCATTGATGGAGTTCGTATCCGTTGGGCGCCGTCTACAATAAATACTATCCTGGAATACATGAACAATTTACGTAGGATACATAGTTTAATCACGCACACACAACTAACAAACGACTTGATAGAGCATATTTGGAGGTAAAAATGAAGATGGATCTTCTTTAATCGAGGTTGTGTGTTTGTTTATTTCGATGTTGTGTATGTGGGTTTGTTGCATTTTATTTTCGTTTGATTTAGATTTCCTGTACTATGTTGTTATATATTCATGGTTTGATCTACCTTAATAAATTATAAAATGTCCTCAATAAAATGCAATTTGGTTAATTTCAACTTTTAAACAATTTTATAATATGTAAACTTAAAAAAATAAAGTAACGTGGCAAACACGACGTGACAACGACGCGTCACCACTGTAGTAAAAGCACACGATGATACATCGTCGTGTCACGTCGTCGTCATTATTTAGGATGGCCTTAGCTAGGTAAATTACATTACATATCACTCCCATTCACTTTTCTTTATTAACTCAATAGTTGTGACACATATTGATTATTGAATCAACAAAATAAAATTTATTAAGTTTCATAAAAGTCCTCATACTTTTGAAGAGTTAAAAAATACCCCTTTAATTTTTAACACATGTTATTTAGTTTTTATATAAATGATATGTGTTTTAATTTTACCAATATTTACTTAGTTTTTCATGTTATATCTTTATGTTGTGCATTTGTGTTCAACTGTCTAATTTTTAGTATGTATTATCTAGCTTTTAAAATATATTGTCTAGTTTTGTAACTATATTGTCTAGTTTTACAAATGATTTTGTTTAGTTATATTACTTGTACATAAATTTCATTTGGTATAATCTCCATTGTCTAGTATTTACATTATATTATCTAATTTATATATTAGATTGTCTAATTTTTTACATTATATTGTCTAATTTATAAAATGAATTATCTAGTTTTTACATTATATTAGAATTTACACGTTTGTTTAGTTTTTACTTTATATTTCTAGTTTTTATTTGATCTGTTTTAATGAATTAGAATTAAAAGATCTGTAAAAAATTATCATAAGTTAAATTGAGAAATAAATGTATAATTAACTAATTTTATTATTTAAAGAAAAATTTTGAAACTCTTTAAAATGTAGAGGTATCTCGAAGGACGACCCTGTAAAATTTACTATGATTTCAAAAGATCTCATGAGAATGTTGCACACTTGCACCTTTCGAACCTAAAATAGATGAAGTTTAAGGTTAATCGTGTGTAATTTGTAACAGTTTTATAATCAGTGTCCAACTAATAAGTGTCAAAGTTCTTACAAATGGGACAAATGTGCAGGACATACTGGTACAGTTGAATTAACATATTACATGAAAAATAAACTTATAAAAAATTATGTAAATACAAAGGGACGAACTGTTATAAATTATTTAGCTAGTAGAAATAGGTTGGGGATACGCTATATTCATTACTTTTGACTTGGTTGATTTACAAGCGCTATGCACACAGCATTCTAGACATTATTTAATTGACTACTTGACATATTACATGTCTAAGTATATTTATTTGTATACTAAGACTATTATTGGTGGGATCGACCTGACATTACAACTTACAACTAGTACAGTTCGTATCTTGCTAATGGAAGTACCACATATTTGGTAGGAATTTGCATAACCACGGAAATGGAGCTTTATTACTTGAGTTGGGGATAGGAAATGAAAGGGGAGGAATTTTAAAATAGGCAAGGAGAGGAAATCTAATCGAAATTGAAAGAGAAGAAAAATAAGATGAGAAATAGAAAATATGAGAATATTATAATTTCTTACGTGTTTCACGGTTCTATATTGATTTGCTGGAAGATTACTTGAAATTAATATTAAAAAGTTATGTTTCGATTTTACACACTGAGGACGGGGATTGACTTTTTGATCCCATCTATTGAGTAACATCGGGCATGTGAGCGGGAGAAATGGAGAATTGACAAAAAATGTGGAGAATGTTTTGTTTTCAATCAAAACTGATATTTTCAATTCTACTGTGTTTTTGTAAAATTGCTAGAAAGTACTATGGACTATTTGATTTAGAAATTTAATTGAGTTATATCAATTTGAGTTGTGTGTAAAAGCAACATAAATATTCAATTTGAATTGAAATAGTCAAATTCAAAATTTGAGTTATACAGTCCAAAAACTTTGTTAAAAATACGAAGTGGTAGACTTGTAATATTGAAAATTACAGTAGAAAATCTATTCCAAACTAATTGTAAATTTCAGATATTGTTAAATTGAATAGAAGGTAAGGTTTTCTATACTGAAAACACCTATCCACATTTCATCCGCGGCTCGAAAACACCGAAATCTTCCATATCAACGATCAAAACTGAACCAATGGATTATACCCACTATATATAATCATACTCCACTAGTAACCTCTTAAAAGTAAAACTAAAATGATTAGAGCACTAGTTGTAGGAATTTTATATATTTTCTCTCAAATATATCTTAAATGAGCTTCTATGTTATTTGTAGGAACACTTTATTTTTCTTCATATTGTAGGAAATCTATTTTCAATAAAATCTACATAAAAAGTTTGTTGAGTCCCATTAGTTACTCCTTTAATTTTTTAGGGAGAGTTCAAATAAGGGAGATTTACATAATTACAAATTTAAAAGTGGATCATAATAATTTTAGTTAAACTAAAAATATAATAATTTTATTATTTTATCTATTTTTTATCCATAAAACAGATCATACTCTTATACAAATATCAGCCTTCCACCTGCGATTCGAATAATTCATTCTCCCACTCTCAAAACTCAATGGCGTCAATGGCGGGAAACGAAGAAAAGAATAAGCTTCTAACTCTGATTCGTGACATCAGTACTGAAAAATCTGATAGCGGTAAATCACTTGAAACTCCATTCCTTCTTTTGCATAGCATTCTACCGGTTCAATCTGTGATAGTTTAACGATTTTGCTGCAAATCGGCAGAAAGGAGAATCGTTAACCAGAAAAAGCGAGTTGAAGAGCTACGATCTAAGCTGGAAGCAGCAAATGCGGAGCTCGAGGTAGCCAAGCATGTCAAGGAAACCGCTGAGCAAGAGATCAAAGGCTGTGAAGTTGAATTGTCCATTAACGAAGCTTCAATTCAGGCGATTGAGGTTTACTCGTGATTTCAAACTACAATTCGCTAGTAAATGTCTGTGTGTATTGATCCTGATGCTTTTTTTTATACCGATAGAATCTCTTAATTCAGTGTTATTGTGTTGCGGCTGTGTAACTGCTGTTATTAGGCATGAGTTCTATGGAGTTCTGATTCGTTTAGTTTGTGCATATATTCAATCGGATAGTTTCATAGATCTCTCAATTCTGCGTCATTGTATTGCGGCTGTGTAACCACTTGTTATTAGGTGTAGGAAGGAAAATGTGCCTCTATCGAGTTGTCATTTGTTCAGCTTGTGTGCAAATACTGAATAGGATAGTTTTAGAGATCTGTCAATTCTGTGTCATTTTACTGCAGCTGTGTAATTGCTTTTATTATGTCTGAGAAGCAAAATGTAGTTAAGGCCTCTATAGGATTGTGATTCGTTCAGCTTGTGTGCACATATTCAATCGGATAGTATTAGAGATCTCTTAACTCTCTGTCATTGTATTGCGGCTGTGTAATTGCTTTTATTAGGTCCGAGAAGCAAATTGTAGTTACGGCCTTTATGGAGTTGAGATTCGTTCAGCTTGTGTGCATATGTTGAACCGGATAGTTTACAGATCTCTTAATCTTGTGTTATTGTATTGTGACTGTGTAATTCCTTTTATTAGGTTTCAGAAGCAAAATGTTTTGATTCGTTCAGCTTGCATGCATATACTGAATCGGATAGTTTTAGAGGTGTCTTAATCTTGCAATGATTTCCGTTTGTGAATCTTCCTAAATGTGATCACTATGTAAGGAAGTCAGGAAAGCTAATCAGTTGAAGTAGTCTCAGAGTATGTGTTCTATTTGACTAATCATGCTCTGTGCTGATTTATCTCCATTTTCATCTTGTCATAGGCGAGGATCAGTATAAGTAACAAAGAGATATCAAAAGCTGGACTTGAATTTGATGCTCTGCAGGTTTTCTCTAGTGATATTTCCTTTTATGATAGTATGTTTGAAGTTGAGCGTGACACAAACTGACTGGATTGTTTGCATTGTTTTGTCTATGCTTGTGGTGGACTATATTCAATGGTTAAAGAGTGAAGAAAACTCGATGCGGTACTATGATATATCTTTCTCCACTGAATTAAGCTATTTACATGGAGCTGTAAAGTAATCCTCTAACTAGTCCTTTCTTGTGCGAACACTCCATATTTGTAGAGATGGATTTATTGCGAAAATGCTGGAGCTTAATGGAAAGATAAGGCAAGTCTACTCTACTTAGCTTCTTATTGGTTAAAATTGGTTTATTTAACTATGTGGGTACTTAACCATATCTAGAATATCCCATATCATTCGGTGGTTTCTCAATTTAAAAATGGAGACCATGACGAACAAAACCTGTACTGTGTTATTTCAACTATCATAAGAGTAATGTAAACCTGGCATGCTTGACTTGATGTATAAAGAATGTGCCGGAGGAGTTCAGTCCGTGAAGTGTTAATCTAGATTTACCTTAGCTGATCCATATCGGGGAAAATAAACTGTTTTATTTTCTTTCTGTTCCACAGGAAATTTGAAGAGTCTGTGTTGTCTTTCAATGCAGAAAATGATTGTGCAGAAACAGTATCTGTCCATACCTATAATGCTGGTATGAACTATTATTTAAAAACATCTGAGATAATGTGGCTATTCAACTTTATAATGCAGGAGGTTGGCTGGATGAAGAAAATTTTAATACTATAGATGTTTTCAGTCATCAATCATCATAATTGATTTTTCAATGATTCCCATAGCAATAGCATAGGTTCATCTCATTTACCGGTTAGTGTTATTGTGGTCCATTCAGAAGCAGGATCATCTAGCAAGAATTTGCATGATGCTCAAAAGGTCGCAGAGGAACTAGAGGCCAAACTGAAGGAGGTAATGTTGCAGACCGATCATGAGGAACAACAGTGTAACTCTGAGCAGTTGATTCATGCTGAGGTGATGACTTCATCTCTATGCTTGCCTATCCTAACAGACTGATGGAAATTAAATTTATATAGAAAGGTGTTTATATAATTGAAAATAAGCGAAGCATCACATTTCCTAATTTTGCTGAAGATACTAATTGCTATTGTGCAGATTCAAGGCGAGCTTATTAGTCTAGAAAAGAAAGCATTGATGTTAGATTCGATGATAAAAGGAAACTTGGAGCTACAGGACTTGAGTAAATATCCTTGGATTTTTTCTCTTGAGTTTAAGATATTCTCACCAGTGTGGGAGGATACAAAACAGGATCTGTGCAAAGTTTATTGACTGATAGGAAACCTTTAGAAGCCTAAACAAATATATCACAAAATTGCTCAGGGGTGGTCACGGGTTTACAGTTATTTGCAGCACAACCTAATTGAAGTTGCTGAAAAATATATTGTTCATGTTTAAAAAACTTTGGTCGGTCCCTTGGGCAATGTAGACGAAAACAACGATGCATGATTTTGTACTTTGTAAATTAATGTTATGGAAACTTTGTCGTCATATATTTCTCCTGCTATATGAGACTGAATAAGTAGTTATCTTCGATATCTTGTTCTCTGAGTCTCTTTGGTGGTTTAGTGAATGACTCCTTGAAGAGGAGAAATTTAAACACAGAATGAATGAAGGGACCAAGCCTGTTTAAAATTTATCAAGGTAATCCAAAGTTGTATGTACAAGTATTCAGAGTATATAATACTAGATAATGTACAAGCATCACATTATATACTCTGAATACTTGTACATACAACTTGGGATTACCTTGATAAATTTTAAATTCCTTCATGATTTTGTTGCCTTAACTGAAAACACGCAGACATCAGAACTGGAAGAAAACTGTGCTGTCCTGGGTGATGAACTGCAGAAGCTATTCCTTTGCCCCAAATGTGGTAAAGATAATTCAGATGAATTGGCCGAAAGTCAGATGACTAACAGCCAAATGACCGACAGCCAAATGACTGATAGTCAGATGACCAGCAGTCAGATGGTCTGACATCATGTAAGTGGTTTCATAGCAGTACCCAGTCCTACTTTTTCTTAATTGAATTTGATGAACTTCTAGAGAATATTGAACATTTATGATTTGAGTTACAGTCGAGGGACTGCTTACATAGCTCGCGTTGATATGCGCAAAGACATACTTGTTTGTTAACATGTTCTCTCATTTGGCTGTTATGATTGATATGCATGTAATGAGAATATTGACATTGGTTGGTCGGTTGGTCAATTTGACATGACCATCAAACCGAACTTTCTGCTTTTCAATCCACTGCATTCTTTTCACTTTCTGTTTGGGATCATAATATTAATACCTAGTAAAAATACAAAAATAGAAGTACTTGCACTGTGCATCGTCTATCAGCTATATAAGTATGAATATATGTTGGTTAAGATTCCATATCCTTGTTGATTAATGACTGCAATGTGGATGTTTGCCCTTCTCTGGTTCTTTTGTCTCTTTGCTGCAGATTTGTATGTAAAAGACGTTAGAAATTTAGTACTATGTAGATACTAGATAGTACTATTATAGAAATTTAGTACTATGAAGGGTGTGAATAGAATTAATGTTATGCATGAAACGTACAGTTTTGTTAGTTCCGACTAAAGATGTGTGGGGGGCTGCATGACTCTTACGTTTATCACACTTTCCTACTTCAATCCAAGTAGTGAAAAGAGCTGATACTGGCCTATGATCAGAAAACTTGATTTCACTACGAAAATAGGAAAGCTGCCTGATTCCTTTGCCATACCACAGAATCCTGTCACACCTGTCCAAGTATTCAACATGTAATACATCATCTTAGGAATGCCGAATGTGCACTATGGTATAAGAAAACAACACAATGATCAGGAATATGTGCTTTGATTAAAAAGAAATCTCAAATTTTGTTGCAATGACGTCTTTAATCTGAGGCAAATATAATCTGTGGCTGGAATGGAATAAAGCGTAAAACCCCAAGTGCTCCCTGGCTCTCGGGGTAAGACATATTATATGCAGCCTCACCTTGGCATTTTTGCAAAGATGCGGTTTCCAGGCTTGACCAACAAATCACTTAGCCAAGGCTCAGTCTCTTGTGGTTGAATTGGATAACACAAAATATATCATAAACTTATAAAATTACCATGCTGGAGTTCTTTGCTTCTCTCCTGCTCTAATTGGAATTCCTCCTGAATATCTGTTGCAGTTGTAGGAAGAGTATTTATAAGTAGGTGCAAATTCTATATTTCCCTCTTTCCAGCTTTGGAATACTCCGCCTTCTTCCAATTCTGTGCGCAGCTGATCGTACTTCTGCAGTGCTCTCCAATCTTCTTCTTTTATTAACTGCCTGGCTAAGTTGTCTTCCAGGAATAGTCTGTAGTTGAGATCACCGAACCAGAATATCCGACTGTTCTACAACATAATGTACTCTATATAAGATAAAAGATGATCTCATCCTAGTAAAATGTGTTAATTTTGTTACTTCAATGCAAATCTACAAGCCTCAAACAAAATATATGGAACAACAATCCTCTTTCATGAAACAAGACAGTCAACTTACTCGTGTCCTAAGATTGTTAGTGGAAGAAAATCATTTTCATCCATGCGTAGTCGTCTAAACGTGGTTCTCCTGAAAATATCTGAGACTTGATGGTTCCGTCTGCCCTCATCACCTTTCTTCTCCCCAGAGGCTAAATGTGCAGCTATAAAGCAAAAACTAGTACCTTCAATTGACATACTGACGGAAACTGATCCTTTATTCCCCAAATAGCCCATTATGCCACAAGCCACGGAAGAAACCTTGACACCTGATATGTTGTACCTCTCTAGTATTTCCCTTCTCACCCAGACACTAATAAAGACACCGACCATCTTCTTGCTTGCTATCAGTTTATACCTGTACTGAGCATTCTGCTCGACTTTAATCCGCGAAGCATCCTTTGAAGGACTGTCCTCTTTACTACTGTCACCAAGTCGAATTTCACTGGAATCCTTATAATCCTCATTGGTGATAGGATGTACAATAGGTGTCAACCATGGACATCCGTGTTTGTCATTAATCGTCTTCTCGATTAATTCATTCCAGTTTGTAGCTTCTGTCTGATCCTCCGCTCCAATTACAGTTGCTGGCTTTAATGGCACAATTTCTTGAAACCTACATTTGTCATGTAGAAGGAAAGAAAAGTGAAAACGAAGCTCTTCCTCTTAGAAAAACCAAGCCTTGTCATATCAAATATAATTCATGGTTTCCGTTTGACATACCCAAGAACATACATATCAACTGCATCTTTAAGATTCAACCATTCATCTAAATCTACGGCCAAGCTTCCCACCGGAGACCTTCCCGCCACATTCCATGTTCCCACAAATATCCTGAAAATATAAAAATCCTCCATTTCAAAACCTAAGCCTTCTCCATAAATAAGTTCAAGTTATCCTGTTTTCAAAACTAACCTTAGTTCATCTCCTACTCTGCACGGGTCCATCTCCGGTGACCCAGATGCAGCGTTGTTGATGTATTCATCTTCGTCTTCTTCACCAGAGTCTGCGTGAAACACATTTAATTAACTTCTATATCTCCAAATCCAATAGACATAATCACAGAAGATAAATCAACTTGACACAGAGAGATTAAAAAACTAGCCTGAAATCTCATACAAGTTGGCTCTCTTTTCCTTCCCCAAAAACCACCTAGAAAACCTTTTCTTCTTCAAGCCGAACCGCTTCCCCATGAATTCTACGAAAACGTTAACAGTAAACACAATCTGTGCACCAACTACAGCGTCAATGAAATAGGCGAAATGACGAATTAATTGGTAACAGAAAGCTGTACATTCGGCGGGTAGAAAAGACGGATTATAGTATTGATCGCCTGCATAAGGTACTTATAAGAAAGGGACAAGGGGAAGGAGAAGACTGGAACTGCTAGTTATGGCTGAAACGGTAATAACGAGAAAGATGGAGGGAGAGAAGGTCAAAGGTGTGTGTTATGTTTGATGAAACTTAGGTGGAGTATTGAGACATAATTTGGACCGCATGTGATTCTATCATCACTTCATTATTGCTTATTTGGTGGTGCTCCTCACGTACTTCTTGTGTGAGACTAGACTAGTAAATCATGAAAACTGGGGAAAAAAAAGGGAGAGATATACTCTTAAGGCTTACTATAAGCTGCTTTGCATTTAAATAATAATGGGGTGTGTGAGAAAGTAAAGCACCTTAAACTTGGGAGTTTCTCTAGTATCGTCTTCTAGTTGTTGTGTATATATAGCTAAGTTGCACGTTCTGTGCCAACTCTAAAATTGCAATTTATGATTTTTACCTATGCGTATTGATTTGGTATATTTTTTATTAGAAAAAAAAGAAGAGTGATATTCAAAAGGTATACCCTTAAATTTTGTAAAGAGAATAAATTTTGAGTTTACTAAATTTCACCCCTAATCTTGTAAATACTTTCATTGTCTCCGGAATAAATTAAAATGGGTGAGTGACATAGAATTCACACTAGACTTCTTAGTAAATGGAGTTTCATATTCTGCTTTGTTCATACAATTGAAATTGCTGATCCATACTCATTTGCAGAGGGATGGAAGATTAAGTTCTCATAGTGGATTTAGATGGTCAGTTGCTGCTGATGTCGAGAGCGTTGCATGGGATCCTCAAGCTGAGCACTCATTTGTGGTTTGTCTCTCACCCTTGATTTTTGTCAATTATAATCCTTTGGCAATACTGTGAACATGGCAAACTTTTTGCCAGTTCTTGTTAAATGTGTTTGACGGGTGATCAAATTTGAAGTTATTTCTATTTAAATGGGCAATTGAATTTTATGACACTCACCCTAAGACTCCGCGACTAAATGCAAGTGAATAGGTTTGCATATTATTAGGCCAAAAAGGGGTGGGATAGGTTTAGATAATCTTGTAAAAGTTTGAAATATATCCATCTAATTAGGGGTGACCACAAAATTCGAAATCTAAAAATTCGGACTGAAAATTCGAAAAATCGATCCGATCCGATCTGCTATATTTGGATCGGATTTCGGGTTGACACTTTTTAATTTTTCGGATTTCGGATTGGATCGGATTAAATCCGTCGAATTTTCGGACAATTCAAATTTAATTCGAAATATATAAAAAAGGGAAAAATACCCAGAAAAATGTTTTTAATAGGCGCATGGCAACTTTGTAATTTGTAAACCTAACAAGTAACAAATACCCATTTGGTCGCCATCATTCCCAATTTTCCAATTTCACGCGGTCGATCGCTAGGTCTCACTGTCTCAGATTCTCAGCCGTCATTCCCAATTTCCCATTTCACTCGCCAGTCGCCACTCGGTCTCAGCCCGCCGTCATTCCGGCGGCCGGCACGCAGTCACGCCGTCATTTCACTCGGTCTCATCTCAGACGCAGTCACGTAGAGACGCTCCCTCATCCGTCTCGTCCCTCTCAGTCGCTCAATTTCGTGCTAAACTACTGAAGTCGATTTCAAAGGTACTGATAAGTTACAATTCGATAATTTTACAATTCGTTATTTCGGTCTCCAATTTTCATGGTAGGAACTTTATTTTCTGAAATTGTAATTTTTTTTATATTCGGATTAATCCGAAAAAACCCGATCCGATCCGAACCATTCAGACCGGATTATGAATCGACCCTCAATTACTTCGAAACTTTAAATTAAGTTTGGATTGGATCAGATTAATCCGAATGGTCACCCCTACATCTAATTAGCTAACAAACTTTAAAAACCACCCAGATTAATTGTATACTGATTTATATGCGGGGAGTGTGTATGCGGGGAGTGTGTACTGAAAATTATGAATTGGAAAAGAGAGATGCAGATGGGATATGGAATAATTTTAATTTTGTCTTTAGGATATGATTGAAAAGTTGTTAGTTGTCTATACCACGAAGACACACCAGGTCTTTTAGAGTACAGTACTATTACTACTACATAGCATGTGCAATCGATTGGGGTAATTCCGTAAATTTTGAATAACGAAGATGCAGTGAATTCGTCCAAAACAATTGATACATTTGACCGTACACAATATTAAGAATTTTGGTCATATATTCTTCAATTATCCACTTTACCTGCTTCCATCTATGTATTTAATTAATGAATAGGCAAAGGAAACTGTATTTAGTGACAAGGAGTTGACAATGTATTTTATTTTCGCATTGCATTTCCTCCCCTCACATATACTCCCTTTCCTTCGTCCCGCTAAAAATAAAATAATATTTTATTTTAAACGTCTTGTTAATAACGAAATATTTTTTTATTTTTAATAATAACCTCACAATACAACTCATTTTCAACCACATATTATTGAACCGTACTTTTCTATCTCAAACTAATTCTTAACCACATACTACATATTTTCTTAAAAACTGTACATTTGACAAATGTTTCACTTTAAATAGAACGGATGGAGTATTAACAAAAAATTTCAAATAAATACATTGAATATTATTTTTTCACTTATTATTTTTTTAGTAATTTTTTAAATTTTATTAAAAGTGATAAAAAAAATTCTAATTTTTTTCACTTATCTTATGTGAGCCTGCATCATCAATCTACTTATGAAAATGGTATTGTGGAGCCAAACTCATAAATAACAACCAAATATGTCAAATTGTATAAAAACATACATTTAAAGAATCGTCGGTTTGGAAATTTGAGAGGGATGTAGTAGAATTTAGCGAAACTAATTGGTAGCTTATTTAGCATATAAGTAAAATTTATGAATTGGACTTTTGAACCCGGTGTATGGATGCAGCTGCTGAGCTGCTAACCTGTAAGTATGGATTAATGTTTCCAAAACCATGGGTGAGAGGTCTTGTACTAGACGTGTTGGAAGAGAATTAAATAAAATAACCCAACTTAATTATGGTTGATGTACTTGGAAGTAATTGACATGCTTATAATTATGCATGTAACACCAACTACTTATACTGTTCATCATATAAAAACACCATAAAATCAAATCAAATCAAAATTTGCTAAATGTCAATGACACAGCAGTATTCTACTCGATTCTCCAGCGAAATAATAACTAGTTGAATCTAAGTTTTAACTGTCAATTGTTTACTGGTTAAAGAAGATATGCCTTTCATATCCTTTAGCTAAATATCTGATTACTGGTTACTTAGTGGGTGCGGGTGGTGATCAATATAATTCCTTAGTTTTTTCCTTGACAGCGGAAGCTGTTCTTATTCTATTTGCCTATAGATTGCAAGCTATTGACTCTGCTTAGTTTATGTTGAATTTATGATTATATGGTAATTCACGTACGGGCATCTCACCACTTATTTCTACTAACTCCCAACAAGTTGTTCGTTCTGTTTTGTGGACTTGTTTGGTTGTTTCGATGCTGGTTTCATGACGATTGCGCCTACAAGACACAGTTTGTGTGCGATAGGTACAGGTAACAGGCTGTCATGAGACCAACATCGAAGAAAACCAAATCCCATATCTGGAGCTTGAACTCTTGAAGTATTCAGTCCTCTCTGTTCTCTTCCACAGGCTCTGTTTTGCTCCAAATGAGCTGCACTTGTCTGATGTTTTCACTTCACCTTATGCATTAACTACAAAACTGAAAATCAGAACTAAATGGCAATCCAAACTAGTAGAACTTACAGTTCTTTAAAACTCAAAGTTTGAAAATAAAAATCAAGAACTGATCCGGGCCAAATAGTCTGTAAGCCCCCCTCTGCAGAGATAATTTATTACTACTTGTGCATACAAACAAGCTAACAAATGACTGACCTATCCCTTGACCATGGAAACTCTTTTTTCTAATAGTACAAAATAAACACATAGGTTTGAAATAGAGTTCACTCATGTAGTTAAATAAATTTGTTTGTGCTTTTATCCCTGAGTTTTAGATATTATCCAAACCTCTCATGTTGTCTGCTAAAGCGTGTGTGTGATTAGTATTAGAGTTTTTTCGCATACATAAAATGCATTTTGATAACAAGATATAGTACTTTTATACATTTTGATTAGAACTACTTTTTCATTAACAACAAAAATACGTATCTAGATTGTTCTTCGATCATTTGGGCAATTACTTCAAATAAAATACAATATCGTCTACTTGTGTGTTAAGAAATGCTTTAGTATGAAACCATCCCTTAAATCCGTAGCCTTTTGTCGCTTCACGACCTTTATGCAAAGCATGTACTCTTTCTCCAGGCAAAACAATTCTTATATTGCTGTTGATTTAGCTGGAATTTACCAAACCAACCTCAAACAATATTGTCACTTGGTACTTTTTAAAACAAGTTTTATAAATTCCACGTGAATATATCTAATTATCTGTATATTTAATGCTATGCGAGTGTATTTATTGAAATGGCTTTGGCAAGTTGCTACGAGCCCACGACATTCTAACCACCAGTTTGAGCAGATATATTTCAACCTCATCTATTTAAGGACTGAATTGCACTAGGTAACCACTTGAGAAGGTGATGATCGAATTTGAAAGTTGAATAATTAGTTGATAAACCAATCGTTCATCTTTAAGTAGTAAGGGATTCAAGTTCATCTAATACTATTATTAGTTTGAATTTTGTACATGTAAAACCTTTTATAGAGATGGTGTGTTGCGACTAGTCTGGCCAGATCCTTTGGAGGTGGACACTGTTGGACGGGTCCTTTTGGTTTGGAGAGACTCCTCAAAATAGGCCCGTACAACAACATTATTCTCATAAAAAAAAAACGTTAATATACAGTCGTAATTCGCACGTAGTATATACTTATCGACTATCAGTCATAACTTGTGTGTAACTCTAATATAATTATTTTGATCAAATAAATTTTCTTTCGATGATATCTTTGTGTTGAAAGCGTTCGTGAGGGAAGGATTGTTGTCTGGACCATTTCATTCAATGCTCTCTCGTAGATTGATTTGTGACATTGCACATGTTGAATCTCACTACTATTTCAAGATTTTTTTTCTAAATGATTAAAGTGACTCGAGCTCCCGACTTACTAGTTGGAGGTGAAACATTTTACCAACTGAACTGCACTTCGTTGTCAATATTAAAAATTATAAACCAACAAGTAAATTGTAATTACTACTTTTTTTTTATTTGATAGGATTGGTGAATTTAAAACTTGTACTGAACATATCTACTGGGGACCAACATCCTTATCAAGAAAATTGAGATTACAATCGCAGAAAAAGACACAAAGTAATAAAGAGAAGAATGATTGTTATTAGGCTTGGGTTCATCCTTAATAAAGGAAACTTGTACTTTCCGTATGAAGATACACCCTTTCTTTTGTTATCTGTCATATGCATGGCTAAATTGATGATAATGTTAAGTGGTGCAGGTCCAAAGCCACTCTTTATCTTTATGGAATAGTAGTATTCTTTCATTTTTGTATCTGTGAAGAAGCTAAGAGAGTCTGGAATATGTTCAAAAGATTTAGAACAAGATTGAGATAGGGTGAAAATATGCTTGGTTAGGCACTTAGGCTTCTATGTAGTGGTTGCAAACTTGCAATGCAAAATGCATCTTAGATCATGTCTGGTTATGCTACAGAAACATTCTCATGTGGAAATATGGAATTCTTAACCTTCCGTTTGGAAATCAATTAAGGTCAATGCTGTTTGACAAGTAAAGTCGACTATCTCATTCCTTGAGCTCGGCTCGAGGTGTAGTCTAGTCGGAACTCGGCTCACTCCTTGGCAAAAAGAGCTATTTTTCCAGAGTTCAAATCACAATGAGTTAGACTGTCAGTATTCGTATCTAAGCCGGATCTGAGTGGTTTTTCTGAGTGGCCTGCCAGAAATTTCCCCTGCTTTTGTGCCCTTGTTTAGTGTCAAAGCAAAAACAGCCCAATCTTAGGTCCATGAAGAGTAAGTGCTATATGAAAGATTAGCCCAATGCTCACATAAGGCTTGTTAAAGATGTCTGGATCCGCAAATCCAGTACGAAAACTGGTCAGTGGTCACTTTAGATTGGATCGGATTCGGCCCGATTTTGCTGATTATGTGCATCAGATGACAGATGATTCATTTGATCTTTTGAAGTGATTTATGTGCTTCAATTAATATAAATTCAGTCATTAATCAAGCTGTAGAACATCCTATGTTTATAACATTTTTCTTTCTGCATTGCAAATTAATCAACTATTACAATCCTCTGATGGCTAACTATACTAATTATCACAAAAATAATACTCAAGTGCTAAACATCACTTCAGTGATCAGTCACTGATTGAGCTCATGGTTTCTTCCATACCAGTGTCATCCTCAAATCATAACACCAATGGAAGAACCACCCTGAATCCCAAACCGCACGAAAAAGAGACGAATAAACAACAAACATCTATCTTGTAATGAACTTGGTTCCTGGAACCTATAGCGTTCCATGGTTTTCGGTACACTAGTATAGCTATTGTCTGATACACTCAACTACAGAAATCAGGCATATAGGATCTGTTTACGCCCTAATGTACCTATACTCGTGCGAAAAGGACGCACGTCTAGGAGAATCCAGCTGGTGCATTCTGTATCTCCTGTTACTCTTAGCATCAGAGACCAAATGCTGTCTAAACATAGCAATGAACGCCTCTACTCTGATATTCAACTCCTCTTTAGAAAGCTCATTTGCAGCCTCCTCTTCTTTCTCGCCTATTTCTTCCGTCTTCGTTTCAATCTCTAAACTATCATCTTCGGATTCAGACACTCTTATCTTCTCCTCGCTACTCAAAACATGAGGACTGCATTGCTCTGGAGAGCTACATTCCTCCGGTTTCTTATCGGCCTTAAGCTCGGAACCAGCAGCATTGTCTTGATTGCTTTGATCTGATGGGACTAGGCATTTTGAAGTGAAGAGAATGGCTAAAAGCAACAGGTTCAGGGCCAGAAACGCCCAAACACGCCAATGTGCAAAAAGAGACACTACGGTAGCACGTTCTATGCACGCCATGAATGCCGCTGTACCTGCTGCGAAACAAACTGCTTTTAACTGATCTTCTCTTGGCATCTCTACAGCCATTATGAAAACTAGCTAGCTCTATACTTGGTGAAGAAAACCTTTAGAGGGACAGCTTGGTTATGCTCTGGAGCTGCCAATGTTTGAGCCTATTTATAGTGGAGTAGACAAAAAGCAAACACTATGTTATTGTTAATGTAATAATGTTTCACCACATGAAGTTTTTATCTGGCATTCAGGCCAGGAGTTACTTTGGGTATCATTTTTTGGGGTCCCAGTCAATTTTACAGTTTTACTGCTCCTATGTTTAGTACTAAATGACATATTTATTAAGAGTAGTTTTAAGTTAGTTAAAGTTAGTTTAATTGTTAGTTTAGTTAGTTGATAGATAGTTAGTTATTTCTTTCTCCTTTTCAATATATATATATAGCTTCATTTGTAAACAATTGAATCATTATATCATTCTTGGAGTATTTCATCTCCTTCAATCATCAATACAAATATTGGTTTACACATTATCAATATTATTTATGATATCGAATTACCTCCTTCTCTTAAACATTCTTCTTCTGTTATACATGATTCAGTTTTATATCCAATATCCAATTATTTATCTGCAGATCATCTATCATCTTCACACTATGCTTTCACTGCAACTATTACTGCTGATATTGAACCAAAAACATATAAACAGGCTGCTAAATTTCAGCATGGCAAGAAGCAATGACTGCTGAACTAAAGGCTTTAGAGCAAACACACACTTGATCTTTAGTTCAGTTACCTGCACATAAACATATCATTGGTTGTAAATGGGTATTTAGGATCAAATATAAGGCTGATGGCTCTGTAGAAAGATACAAAGCTAGATTAGTAGCTAAAGGATATAATCAGAAAGAATGGATTGATTATTTTCATACATATTCCCCTGTAGCTAAGCTTACTTCTGTAAGAATTCTTTTAGCACTTGCAACCTCAAAGAATTGGCATTTACATCAGTGTGATGTAAACAATGACTTCTTACATGGTGATCTTGATGAAGAGGTGATCATGCATACTTCTGATTGCTACATTGCTCTAATTTGTTATGTTGATGATATCATCATTGCAGGGCCGCCTGATGAACAGGCTATTATCACACTCAAAGATCATCTACATCAGACAAAGGCTTGGGCATCCTCAAATATATGCTAGGTGTTGAAGTAGCTAGAAGCCCTGAAGGTATATTTCTTTGCCAAAGGAAATATACATTGGATATCTTGGATGATACAATTTATTTAGCCTGTAAACCAATGGATACTCCAATTGATAGTAACCAGCATTTTGCAACAGCTACTTCACCATTACTTGCAGATGGTGCTGAATATAGAAGGCTCATTGGAAAGCTTATGTATCTCATTATTACCAGGCCTGACATAGCATATGCCCTTCAAACTCTGAGTCAATATATGTCTGCACCACATGAGTGTCATCTGTCTTGAGATACTTAAAGAAGAATCCAGGTCAAGGTTTATTTTACTCTGCAGTTTCAAACTTCTCACTTACTGCATTTTGTGATAGTGATTGGGCACGTTGTCCAGATACCAAGAGG
>JAYMSP010003597.1:0-19170 GCA_036897095.1 Plantago elongata
TTTACCGATTTCGTTACTAAATGTGTCACCGTAGACGACCTACATTAAGAAACCCTACCTGTATTGACTTGATACTTTAGAATCCTAGTTGTTAATTTATACTGTACACCGAGACCTTTTATTGATCCAAATTACCGACCCTGATCCTGATCACTGATCTTGTTTACTGATATTGTTACTGATACTGTGTACTGAACCTGTTTATTGATCCTGTTTACTGATGCTGTTACTGATCCTGCACATTAATCATGTTTACTGCTCCTCATGCATTGCATTGCACGAAAAACTGTTTTCCTGAAAAGCAACCACACACTGTTCGAAAATTTTGGGAAACCGTCCTGGTCGACATTGTCGACATACTGTTACTGTAAAGCGTTTTGCACTGCTATTATTCGGGCTCCTATTACTTGTTCGGACTATTCAATGGTCCTACATCCGGGTTGCGATGGGTAGTGCCCATCATTCTATGCAGCACCGGCGAGGTCACTCCTCCCCTCTTGTACATCCGAGTTGCGGTGGGTCGTGCCCACCACACTATGCAACATCGGCGAGGTCACTACTCCATCTTCTTGTTATATTTGGATTGCGGTGGGTCGTGCCCATCACACTATGCAACACCGACGAGATCACTACTCACACTCCTGTTTTTTGACCGCAACCTGATCAGTTCGGTCTAGCCCAAGACAGTTACTATTTAGTACTGTAAATCGGGCACCTTTCATGTGCTACGATCATTGATTGACTAATATCGGTTTCCCCACTGTTTAAACTGTTGGATAAGAATGTTGTGTTGGTTTACTGTACTGTTGAATTCATACGCATATTCATGCATGCTTGATTATCCTCACTGAGTCCATGTGACTGACACTCTCCCTGTTTCAATAATCCCGCTTTCTCAGATGTTGAGCACGAAGAGAGGACTGGGTAGCTAGCAGACAGACGGACTCTGACTGACTTCCGCTACTGACCTATTAGTAGAAATGTGTGTTGTTGTTTCAACTTATCCAGTACATTTGGTTTGTAACGGATAATGTTTTGATATTTTAATAAATATGTATTTGGAATATTCGGCACAACCCTTGACGTCTGAACCAGATCCGGGGCGTTACAGCATCCGAAGCTCTTCCTGTCCTTAGGCAACTCTCTAACTGTTCAGATCCGAGAAAGCCACAACATTATCGGGCTCTTCCATCGGGAAGGTAGTGGAGACCTTGATAGTCCAGGTACGTTGCTGAACGGCTATCTCCTGTTCTTGGTCCTCCCTTTGTTTCCTCTTTAACACAATCAAGGCCGACATGATGTATTCGAACCAATAAGCTGCAAAAGGAAAGAATATTAGGTTAGATCCGTATCGTTTACACTTGAACCAGATAAGAAAAACGACAATCAAAAGAATACATGAACACTTCAGATATAAAATTACGGAACTACTACTGACCAAATTCACGTGGCGGACTACTAGAGTAACACTCCGGAGCCAATCCGGCCAAATAGGGTAAAGGTTGGCATATTAACCCACGAAAAAATATTGTTTCTGCCCGGTTTCTCTTTTAGAGCCCCTGCATCTACAAGGGCAAATTCTTTGCCGGAGTCCGAGCGAAAGGACATATGTCTCGAGAGAAAACCTTCGAAAAAACCCACTTTCCCCTACTAGACTCGGGCTTGCCTTCCTCCAATGCCGGACAAACGAAGAAATACCTCTTCCACCATTCGACACCTAACGATGAGATCGGATCTTCGAAAAAGGCGTACCCAGACTGAACCAAGAAGGAATAGAAGTTCGGGTGTGATTCGCTGGCCTTGATCTCAAAGATCCTTTGGAACTTAGCGGTAGTCAGATGGATGCGGATATGTTTGCAGAGGACTCTAAAGCACATAAGGTTGCCCAAGGAGTTCGGAATGATTTGATGCGGGTTCAGCTTTAGATCGGTGAAGATCCATAGAAACTACGGAGCAACAAAAAGCTTCCACCCACAGTGTAACGAAGCCTCGTACACTGCCATGTAACCTTCTGGAGGATTGTAGAAGGTGTACTTGGGATCCGAAACTATCAACTCTAGAGAATCGGGTATATCGTACCGAGCCCGAATATCTTCCAGCTTTTCCTCGACCAACTCCCTGGCTCGGGTTGGAAGCATTTCGTCCAAATTCAGTTCTTCGTCTTCATCCAGATGAACGACCTTTGCCCTACTCCTCGGGTACTTAATATCATACACCCGACCACTCGACGTCCCGTCGGTGTCATCTTCTTCATCATCAAATTCACCGACTTCCTCCTCCTTTACCACTTCGGCCTCCTCCACCTCATAATCTCCACCCCCTGGAGCTTCAGCTCGAGTCACCCCAACATCCGGGGACTCTAACCGGTCAACGTCTATCACCGGGATGATGCAGAGAGGAGTAACCATTCGGACAGTATCTTCGATACCCGACTCGAAGATGGCTAAATCAGGGGCTTCACCGACTGTATCCTCGACCATTTCAATCAAAGGTTCCTGGGGATTCGGGATAAAGGGTAATTGGTAAGGACAAATGTGAGTGTTATAACCTAAGTTACATCATAGGAAAACGACCTCGGGAGGAAGCTCTCCGCTTTCAGATCCGGTGTTTGCACCAATCTCCCGCGTGGTGGTGCGATGAAGAGGACTGGCTGGTGAGGTAAAAGTAAACGGTTGTCGATCCGGATCCAAAGAACCGGGTACGACAAGACGGAAGGAGGAGCCACTTATCTCCGAGCTGGTCTCGATTTCCATCTGATCGGGACCTTGATTTTTTCCGTCAGCAACTTCCTCGCCTTTTACGTCAGCCTACTCCTCCGAAGTTATGGAATACGACTCTGAATCCGGGCTAGACCTAGGTTCGGATCCATAACTTTGACCTTCTTGACTATTCTGTCTATCACTATCGGACATCCTAATAGAGGAAGGAAAGGGTTAAGTCTAAAAGGTCCGGGTTAACCTAGCTATGAAGTTTATGATCGAATTGGTACAAAGCGCTTCTCATCGGATCCTTATCTAGGGTTCCACTAGCCCCAATTTCGGTCGAAGTTAGTAAGCATGGTTAATTTCATTCGAGTTTTCTTATTCGTCTACACATGTTCAAGTTTCTCGGCACTTCCGAATAAGCAACAGCCGCATTATGCATAATAAAGACAACACACACGAAGTAAATCATAGATGGAAAATGAAGTAAAATATTCCTAATACACAGAGTTAAAGGCTTCTGATACTTACTTGCTTGTATTGGGAAATTGGATCGAAGGTAGCTTCCGCTTCGAACTACTCTACCACTCAGCTTCGGATCACTCAATTACACTGCTTCAGATGCTATTTTGCACAAATTTCCACTCTCTAGAAATACGATACAACTGAAGTTGATGGCACCCCTATTTATAGAAGAGGACAATTTCAAAAATCCAACCGCCCCCACAATCGTGGCCACGATCTACCCACCCAGTATCTCTAATCCAACGGATCAGATCATTTGGTGAATCTGAAAAGGTTTAATGGACACTAATGCACTTGACGACGTTTGGTATTCCCCTCGGATATCACACACCTTCGGATGACAGTCTGTTCGGATATATCAACTTAAGCCAACCGACTTATATTGAAGAAGTTCACAATTCATCGCTATTTATTTTCTTCGGATGTGTTTCACCCGTTTACATCGGACGCGCTACTCTAAAGTGCAAAATATAAAGGAACACGTGGATAAGCTGGACCAGAAAAAGGCAATATATATATATATATATATATATATATATATATATTTATATTAATACCCGAAAAAGCTGTTCAAAATCCAACAAAGGTGCAACGAAAAACGAGCCAAAATCCTTAACAGATAAAGAAAAATATTGTCCGAAGTAACAAAACTTGGCAAAGTACAGAGTTAACGGGGCATACCCCGCCTTCACCAATCTGCATCATTCGTGTTGGATTCATCGGTCTCCACGTATGCATCTGGACCCACCCCCGCCACCACTCTCATCCGAGCAAGCCATCGCCTCCGGGCCTCCCTCTTTCACTTCTTTTGCGCCGTAATGTGCGAGCAGGTGATCCGGCAACCAAGCTCTTTTAGCTCCCACAAGTCCCTCTCCGGGCACGACAACTCCCACAAATTCGAATCAAGGTCGATCAGGCCCGCCGGAGTCCCTTCACCCGGATACGCATGAGAATGCCAGACCCCACAATCACAGTTCATTAGGTTCTGCCATTCCTGATACCCGGGAAATATAGGAGCTTCGAACGGATAAGTATTTGGGCCAGGAGCCTCGGATGGCTGAGGATCCGGAGTTGGGGCTTCAAAGTGGACAATATCTAGATTAGGGGCCTCGATTGGAATAGGATCTGGGTTGGGGGCTAGAAGAGGCACGGAGCGATGAGGGTCATACTCATCCTCATAGTGAGCCCAGCGTAAAGGACCGGACTGACTCTTCGACATCCTGCATAACAACAATCGAAGTTGGATAAAAAGGTCCCGAAGAGTAGAAGACCCGAAGTCAAAACAACAAGAGAAGCGACACTTACCTCGCGTAACTTTTCTTCACCTCGGATGAGTTAAAAACTTCGATGAACAGTGGTGAAAATGAAAATGACATCCCCTATTTATAGGAGGATAATTTGGGCAACACATGCATTTATTGCTTCTCGCCTCTTCATATCCACCGTTGATCTGTTTGATCCAACGATCACGAACTCGGAACACGAAAAGACACAATTGGTCACCCAAGCGTCGCCTCGGACAAGGACACACCATATAAACAGTCACTCTGGATGTATCATCATTCGGATGACGACACATCCTCGCTTGTGTTACGGTACGGACGTTCGAGAGATATCTTTCAAATACAAATACTCCTTTCTCAAAGTTACTATCCGAGATCTTTCGCCTCGGATTATAAGAAAAAGGAGGGGGGGGAGAGAGATACTCTCAAAAGGACTGCAAGGACCATTAGACCCGGATTTCTTTTTCTCATGGAATGGATTGAACAAAAGACTTATCCTTTTATAGTTCCCAACTATCTTTTACTAAGATACTTGGAAACTAGGGGGACATATGTTGATACGGGAATATGTCCAATCCGTCATTTGGACGTCCCAAGGATAAATCCTAAGACATCACGGTATTATAAGGATAAATCTCCACGGATCCGATCCTACGACCATTCGAGGTCAAGCTCAGCCAAAACGTACGAGAATACCGTGATGTGGACGTCCGGACCTAAACGTTACATCTGAAGGTAAAAAGGTTCGGACCACAATCACATATGAATACATTCGAACCTAAAGAGAACCAAGTTTGATAAATCATAACACGTCAGTAGTGGAGGGCAATACCAGTTCCGGATGCTTTGATCCGGAACTCTGTCCTCGGATGTCTCTACGAACAGGAAACTACGGTGCCCTCAAATATCCTACAAAATGACTAATCTTATGATCTATGGGCTTAATTAAGCTCTATTGGCCACAATCCAATAAGTTTAATCCAAAATGGGAATTAATCTCTATAAATAGGGAGCACTTCTCAAGGTAAACCAACAAGCTCACTTGATCTTCTCATTTTACTATAAGCTTTATACCTTCAATTTTACAAAGTTGACATACAAATCACTCTCGAGTAAAGTCTCTCATCCGGCTTGATCCAAGGCAAGCCGAAACTAAAGGTTCTAACCCCCCCCCCTCTTCCAGTTGCCTGTGCTGGTCCGGATCTAGGGCTTCGAATTCAAAGTTGGAGTTAGCATCATCCGAGGTCTGTCAAGTTCGAAGATTTGGTCAGTTTTAGTAACATCCGAGTGTTGGGGCTTTTACCTCAACGAAGGTGGTGATTCCCTCTGGTGTCATAACGTTAACCAAAACATTCTATGGGTGTGTGACTTGTACAGGATTTTGTACACGATGTTCAAAGGTTCATGCAAACATTTCCCAACTCATGCGTGGTATAAGGTACCATCATATAATGGTTTTTGGTTGCATGAGGTTTTTAAACTATGGATGTAGATGTATGGCAGCTTGTTTTTGCAATGTATGAAGCCAACTGCCGTGAGATTAACGTGTATTTTTTCGAGAAGGAAGCTGTCTCACTTGATATACCTGTTCATATGAAGTACTACTTTTTCCAGCATGATTATTTAGACAAACTTGAAATTTTTGAGGTGAAAACTTTTTAATATGAAGTTGATGCCAACTACTGTGATATACATCCATTGCATAGTCGTGCTAGAGCTTTGGAGGAGATTAATGGGAACGTGTGGTATCTAAGTCACGACATGATATCGCGTTCACCTTACGAAATGGTCTATAATCTACGCGACTCGGGGGTGCGCATGTTCACAAATACAACCTGGGATTGATTGGCAAAATTTCATATCAATAATATCGCGAACAATATTGAATACTTAGTCGGTTTAATCCGCTAAGCAAGAACAACCATCCAACTTTTTTTTTCTTTTTGTGGCGTTATGCACTACCGTTAAATGCCTTTCTTTTGTAGGTGGATTTTTTGTTCTTGATAAAGATATAGTATCGAAGCTATGTGTCTGAGTTATGTTCTATTTAGTTATAAATATTATTGGACCCCTGAAATGTTCGATAGGATCGTATTATTCTTATGAAATTACGTAGTACATGAATTTGAATTGATCAAATATATAGATGATATGTATATAGCAACGTTTATTATAAAGACTATGTCCTGGCTAAATTAAACATGCCGACTGTATGCAATAGGATTGAATTCACTCGTAGAAAAATGTGCATTAGTTGTTTAATTTTTCTAATCCTCCGTCGTTGTCATATTCAGTCGAATGTTATAGCTAAAAACATAGTCGACCTTAGTTTACCAAATGATCAACTTCATTTTGATGGTACCTCCCCCCCCCCCCCTCCAAATATACAAAGTTCTTGTATTAGGACAATATGCATGGTGTAGTTCTAACACTGCGGAGAGTTGAACCTGCAACCTGACTCAGGCTTTGTGCCGTTGTTCTATACATCTATTTTCCAGGTTATAATTGTTTATAGAATCTCCAATTTGCTTTCTTTCTTGGGTATTGTACATAGTTTCTAAGATATTCATGCAAAGAAAATTTTGTGCTGTGCAATGCAATATAATGATTATTATGAAGCAGTTGGTTGTTTCCGGACTGTTCATCTTTCATTAGGTTATTTATTATAGAGGTTTTATATCATGCCCATGTACAGACTTGCCATTCAGAGTTTCAGACATGTGAGACCTGCTGTTACTGGTGTTGTAAACTTTGGCCTCTGTCGAAAGAACTTAAATTTCTTTTAACCAGCACTCCAGCGTTTTCCTTACACCTAGTGCTGTTATGAGAGTCGAGCTTTTCCGAGGGCTCGGTTCGATAAGCTATTTCGAGCCTAGCCTGACTTCATACACGTTAAGAGTAATTATTTTAATAAAATTATTTTTTTTTGTACATTTTTTAAATATATTTTAAAGATTCGTCGAAGCTTGATAAGGCTTGTGAATACTTGTATATCTTTCGAGTTCGAGCTCGTTACATGTTACTCAAGATCGAGCCCGTTTTTTTACTCGTTTAGTTAACGAGCCCAGCTTGGGCTCGGCTCGTTTGAGCTCGAGTCGGAGTTTCACTGGCTCGTTTAACAACACTATTTACACCGTCTATTAACTATGGTCTTATATGTAAAGGCAGTATAATGTCAAGATGTCCAGTGTGTTATGGTGTAAGTTCTTATAATCACATAACATAGAACAAGGGCACAAGGCAGTTTATTGGTTTGCATCCACATGGTTAACTAACCATTCTCAGGAGTCACTATTGTAGGCATCTGAGACATAACAATAGATGTTTCACTCCTATGTATTGCTCTCAAAATGTTACGGTGTATGTTTCACTTAAATTTATTAGAGTCCGATTAAAAGTTCAGTTTAATCCTTTGATGGCTCTCAAAATGACCTTTTTTTTTCCTTGGGGTTGAGCCTGTTTTTTTACTCGTTTAGTATTCCCCCCCCCCCCATGCTAAAACTAATAGAACAGGCTGCTGAAGACCCTGACTGTTATGAACCATGGTGAAAATAGTCACGTTATGTACCGGAGAAGCTTTTGGCTTAGATGCATTTGCTATGGCCAAAGACCTAATTACTTCCTGTTTGTGTTTTTCCTTTCTCTCTTCTGTTCCATTTCTGCTCTCTTTGAGCAAATGAGCCATTAGAGGCAGGCCAAGTTTTCCTGTGTGAAAGATTATGTATGAACATGAGCGGCAATGCCCCCTGCTTCCATACAAATGCAAATGATGCTGATCTAACTACCAGATTTATCTGATGAGTTTTGGTCATAGGAAGAACCCCTTTAGTCCCTTACCACTCTTTCTAATATTGCATTCGAGTCCAACCTCAGATATGCATGTTCACTTTTGTCTAGTCACATTGGTCCAATTGCAGTGCGAACTGGTTGATTCATTATAAATCTAGATTATGGATAGTAAAAAGTGCCTCAAAGCACAAAAGCAAGTTTTGTGTCTTAATATTCACTTGTCTTAGCATGTAATGTTTTTCTTTTAGACAAGTTTCGCGGTCTCCTCATAGCAAGCATTCTAAGCGCAGGCATTCTCCATACTCTTCTCTGGAGACCACCAGGTACTGTGTCTCCTTGAGCAATTGTTTAGTTATTGTGACTTATATCCATCTATTATAAATTCAACTACCTACTCAGGTGAATATAAATAATTCCTTGAATTTTAGTGTTAAAGATATTGTGAACATATCGATTTGCATTTTCAGGGCAAAGCGATCACTGTCAAGATCAAGGTCAAGATCACCTGCTCACAGGAGAAGATAGTGGAAAAGAAGTGCTTTTAGGTGGCCAATTCCAGTCAATCTGCTTGGCAACTCTTCATGAGCAGCAGCGGTTTTGGGATATGAAAATACACAACACCTGGTTTTGGTTGAGTGGTGGGTTAAATGTAGCTAAGAGAAATAGTTGTGCCTGTTGTTGTACAAGAACCAATCTGGATCTAGCGGTCAAGAAGAGTGTATATGGCAGTTCTGCGATTACTTGAATTCGCAATTGGATGTTTTAACATAGTAGCTAGCTCCCTTTATATATATTCTGTTTCTTTTTTATGTTTTTGCACCCTCCTCAAAATTGACTATTCAGTGTGTAACTTATCTGAGATCCTCCATGGTGCATTTGAGCACTCAACAACCAGTTATAAGCCGTTAATTTACTCACTATTTCACTGCACGTTGTGGTACCACGAATGGTACAGGTCAACTTTAGCTAGAGGCGTACCAACATTATGATAAATCAGAATCTTAAATGTGGTCAATCTAGTTATATAGGGCTGGAAAATTCATATAACGTCATTAGCCCAATAATTCAGCAAACTCTCTAACAATGACTTCCAAAATATTGAAAAAGTCGTGTTGAGATGTACTTTGATGATAGAGCTTTGTTACAATCTTTATCAATGCAACCTTGTGAGTCAGTCATTGATGGAGCAGTTAACTGTGATACTGCCGCTATGGAGAACACACGATTACTTTTTCTGCCCAGTGGCCACTAGAACTTCAATATTTTATAGTTGATGATTTGTTACGTGTGATTAACTTATTTTTTAAGTAATGTATACTTTCAGTGACACTAAAAATGATAGCGAGACGGAAATAACAATTTTTTAGTACTATCATGGAATGTGTGATTATTAAGCAATAATCTCATTAGTCGTCCATGGTAAATGAATGCAACGGCTTGCGTAAGTATTTTAAAACAATTGCGACAAGTGTGAGTCCATCACATCACATGCTCTTGGTCACCAAATCTAGGCGGTTTCACGCAAATGTTCAAAATGGTTGTTGCATTTCCACTCTTTTCAAACCCTTTTCCCCTGTTTAACTTCACTTCACAGATCACACCACATTTACAGAAATGGAATTCCGGCTCTCCCGTTTCCTCCCCATCTTTTACAGCAAGAAGGTACCAAAAAAATTCAATCTTTTTTTATCTTACCTTGTTCAATTATGAAATTTGTTGTGTAAAGTGTTGGTCTTTTGGTATTGTAGGCATTGCAAAGAGGACTATGGTTGGTTTGGATTTCTGGGTTTTTCTTCATCGGTTTCTCGTTCTATTGTACTCAAATGCTGCCCGATTTTGTGAGTGGACGGATTAGGAAGCCTTATGAGAATTTTAATGCTGGTTTTGGGGATGTGGGTTGCCCCAAGATCACTCTTTTTACTGCACCAAAGCCTTTTGTTGGTTTGACAGGAGAAAGGCAGGCTCTTGCTGTAAGATCCTGGCTTGGCTTATCAGAGAATGTTAGTGTTTTTTTCTTCAGCCAACATCCCTCTGTTTCATCCTTTGCTGATTCATTTGACTCTCGGATCTCGGTTGAGCTCGATATTGACTTTACGTGAGTATTTTGAAGATTTTCTTTAACTAGTGAATGGATTAAGAACTGGTAGTATTGTTTGAACTGTGAGTATTTGTTTTGCAAACTAAGGTGAATGTGCACTTGCCATTTGAAATGTATGGTTCCATATGTTTATTAACTTTGACAAACTTTTGATGATGAGTGGCATCTGTTCTGATCATAAGTTCATCTACTTCGATTACGCAGCGCCTTAGACTGAGTTGCGGAATTCTTTTGAGGTTTATTCCTAGTGATTGGCACTTAACTTTCCCTAATGCATTAGGTTTCTTGGGACCCCATTTCTTCACTCAATGGTGGCAAGATCTCTGGCATCATCATCCGATATCTCTGTACTAATTGATCCTGACACCATCCTCTTCTCAAGCTTTGTTCACACCTTGAGATACGCTCACATGCTTGATGAAGATTGGCTTCTTGTTGCTTCTTCACAAACTATGTCCCAATTCCCTTTCCGTTTAGATTCCAATGGTGAAAACTGGTTGACGGATGATGGTAAACATGTTGGAATGCATAAGGTACGAAAGAACTGTGTTCATAATTGGAGCTCATGGAACTTTTACCTCTTTGTTATAGGAACAGTTTTGTTACCTGCATTTGTAACATGCAGATGATCTCTTGTATTTTCAGAATAGGACCCTTCAAGGGGGTTAATTGCAGGCTTCTGAATATGCTTTGCAAGTTTCAAGTTATTATGTGCAGCTGGCTTAATATGAAAAGTATGCTGGGCGATTTAAAATTACACTAATCCATTTTCTTCCATCAGCTGCAGGATTTTTTTACTCAGAAATGTCGCTGGAGATCTTGTGAAGATAGAATGATTATTGCATGGAACAATGGAGATCTTCCTCTTCACAAGGGTGTTCTTCCTCCCTTCTTGTATGGGATGGGAGTCCATAACCAGTGGATCTTGACCGAAGCATTAATCTCCGACTTCAGGCTTGTAATAGATGCAAGTTCAACTATGTCAAGTTTCTCCCCTGATGACCTCGACAGAGAGAATTTTGGCATCGAAAATAGCTCTGGAATAATCGGAAATTCTCTCCTTGGGGAACTTTATGGGTCATTTTCTTTCCGTGAAGCTAAAGTTTCCAACTTACTCAAGTTCTTTGAGTGCAATGGAGATTACATTTTAGTTCATTCAGATCAAAACATTGCTTATCCTATCAATCTAAGGAAAAAGGGCATCCTTTTGCCATTGAGGAAAAAGAAAGTACTAGAGTGTTTAGATGTGGTAAAATCACTTGAAGGAATTAAAGGATGCTTTGTGCAAAAACAGGTGAGGTTATTGGAATCACTTCTACTCCCATTTTCCCTTGAGTCTATCCTTTCAATGCGTGCTGATCAGAACAAGACTGTTATCCTGGGTATTGCTGGATATAGCTACAAGGATATGTTAATGAGCTGGGTGTGTAGGCTGCGGCATCTCCGAGTGACCAACTTTTTGGTCTGTGCTCTTGATGACGACGTGTATGAATTCTCCATCTTGCAGGTCAGTCACTTTTCATTATCTGAGAGTGTTTGCGAATTGTCATTGAAATTTGAAAGGACTTCTTGATCTTGCTCAGAGTTCATTCGATTGCTTTTAAATATACATGACCCTTAACCTGTATAATAATATAATGTCCTGCAATATGAGCAATTCAAGCAGCATAAGTTTTTTTTTTCTGTCTGCAATGTATTCCTGCATATTATACCCATTGTTAACAACAACATTATTTTTTCAAATCTATTTTCTTTTCCGTCTGATTATTTCTTGGTGATGTAATGCTAGGGTCTGCCAGTTATCAAGTGCGCATATCCTCCAACTAATATCAGCTTCGATGATTGCCATTTTGGATCTGAATGCTTCACCAAAGTAACTAAAGTGAAGTCCCGAATGGTTCTGCATATTTTGAAGCTTGGCTATAATGTTCTTTTGAGCGACGTAGACGTGTATTGGTTCAAGAATCCATTAGCCTATCTTAGTTCTTTTGGTCCCTCTGTTCTAGTTGTACAGTCCGATGAATACAAAACAGCAGGTACATTAGGCTCAAAGAACTGAAGATTTCTTGGTTTTTTGAAAAATTTGCTCGTGATTATCTGATGCTCAAGTCTTGCTAATTTGCAACTATTAGTTGCAATCACTTGTTGATTCAATAGCTTAAGTGAACGTTGCATTGGTCTTCATACCTTTTCCCTTGCAGGACCAATAAACTTACCTCGACGCCTTAATTCTGGTTTCTATTATGCTCATTCGGATAATATAACCATTGCAGCATTGGGGAAGGTGGTGAAACATGCAGCTACGTCCAACTTATCCGAACAGCCAAGCTTCTATGATACATTATGTGGAGATGGTGGATCCAACAGAGTAGGTGATTATCAATGCAGGGAGCCTGAAACGAACTTATTGGTTCATTTTTTAAACCGTGACATCTTCCCAAACGGTGCATACCTAGAGCTGTGGGAGAAAATCGATACAAACAAAGTATGCATGGACAAGGGTTGCTTTGTTATCCATAACAACTGGATCAGTGGAAGAAAGAAGAAGCTTGAAAGACAGGTGTTGTCGGGGCTTTGGGCTTACGATATCGACACAAGGATGTGTTTGCAAACTTGGCACAGGAAGAATCACATGGTTTATTTTTAGATAAAAAGACAGGTACATAGATGCTTTCTTATGTTTTTCTCATCATCTATAACTTCGATTTCAACGTAAGAGGAGTTACCAAAGAGGCTACATGACAAATAACTGTCGTTATCTGCAGGGCATAGGAGTTATCGAAGGAAAACACAGAAGGTGGTTTCCTTGTCACAGATAAGACTCAGCAAGCAACAACAAAAACAACAGTAAGTTGTGGTTATTAAAACTCAGAGTCATGGCCAAATTGATTTTAAGAATTTCTGGTTACAAAGCAAATGAGATGTGTTCCTGTTTCAGGCCTAGTTCGGTGGCACACAAGGAATACAGCCGCAAAGATGATATCCAAGTCGTCGAAGGTCCTGTTTCATTGAGTGTGAGTAAACAAATCAAAGATATCTCCGTGAGGATAGTCCATGCTGGAGGGCGGATAGAAATGTACCAGACTGCGGTTCCTGCTTCAAAGCTGATTGGGAAGTATCCAGGTATGTGTATTGCAAAGCCAGATGTCTTCAAACGTCCGCACGAATCTACTTTATCATCTGATGATATTCTGCTACCTGGAAATAAGTACTATATCGTTCGCCGTACTACTGTGGAAAAATTGAAGCGTAGAAAATCAGGAAAACATGTGATCAAAGAAAGTATCCGTAATGCTGAACCTGTGCTAAAGGTTGCAGCAGACACTATAGATGTCGAGTACGTTCGGTCTGAGGAGTCTGTTTGTTCTGCAAGAGACTTTTATGTGCCGAAGAACAAGTGGTCTGACTGTGCTATGAAGAATCAAGTGAAACAGAAGAAGCAGTTTAAACCGCCGATTCCAAGACCAAGGATATTTAGAGAGCCGGAGTGGGAGCCTAGTCTGACTTCCATCAGGGAGTTATCTCCTTGATCAGATGCATAAGAACCTTGTATGTTGTTTTTATCGCATAAATTCTGCCTGTGATTTTAGAAACTCTGCACCAAAATCCCATTGTTTACCTTAATACTGGATAATACCAGTGCAGAGTTCTTAAAAACACGAAGGAACTTTATGCGATAAATTAAAACATGCTGGTTTAGTGCTAGTGAACATCATCCTCCCGGACCTCCCCTCGAACTTTCTGTTTTTGCAGCAGGCATGAAAACTACCAGCAATGGTTCATCAGAAGTTACTCTTTTGAGTAGGCATTGAAGATAGTTTTGCAGGTCATCTTTGCAACAGCCGTGTCCTTTTTCTTTGTTAATTGTTACTTTATAAGTGGAACTTCTTTTTATATATGTCACTGTAATTTGGAAATTATATGGATAAAACCAGGTTTTGTCAACGGCATAGCAAAAAGCGTTTTAATTTCTTAATTTTGTGGCTCAGATTACACTTTTGATGTGCCCTTAATAAAAGTCCGCTCTGTGCATATCAATTCTCCTATAGTTTTTGTTTCCGTGGCGAACAGATAAATGTGTACGTGTGTGATATTCGATGGATTCAAGTGTTTTCATCAACTGTGAGACCGTCTAATACAATCTTTATGAAGTTAATCTAAGATCGCGAATTATTTCATTTAAAATGATATGAATTGTGAGATATCAAAATGTAACCGTCTAACTGGTAGTAACGATTATGCTTCCCTGAATAAAGAAAATGACGTAGGATAGGATGAAATCCCACCCCGACCACCCGTCTACACTCCTATCTCCGCCTTAATCATCGGTTTTGTAGGAAGAGTGAACCGTGTCGATTTACCAGTGTCTAGTGTGCAAGCAGCAAGCCTTAAACTCCAAGTATTGGACTTAAGCAGAAATACGTAGGCCAGTGAATTTGGAAAGTGTCGTTGTTGGATCAGGTAGCCTAAAATTAGGCGCCATGATATGATCCACAATCCACATGTTGTTTTCCTTTTTATTGTTTTTGTTCGTATTACACTTCCCAACGTAACAAATATAAATGGCCATTGCTGAATTAACAAGAATTAACAACCAACTATCCAGATTCTTCCTTTTCATTTTCAAAGATGAAAAGTACTTAAGATTCTCTTCAAACTATGTTCAAATGAACCGCTCACCGTTGGACATTAGGTGCTCATTGGCATGGCACTTAAATGGTCATTTGAATGAGATTTTGATGAAATTGTGTTTGGAATTAAATTGAAATGAGATATTTAAAGTGTATTTTAGACCAAATCACTGTTCATCGAACCAAATGGAGGTATTTAAATACTTGGTCAATCAGCCCCTAATTTTCACAAATTATAGCTTAATTATGGCACAATTGTCCATGTATCAACTTATTATATAAAGTATTCTAACCGTTCTCTGAGTTGAGCTTTGAGTTCGTTTTCTCTATTGAAATGAATTGATTTGACTGGTTAATACTTAAAAAAAGACTCATTTAAACCCGTTTAAATATGCACATATTTATATTTATATTTACATTTCGTTAGTGAGCTTGAGTGGAGCTCTAATCAAATTATTCGTGTTCAAGTCTAAGCTCGAGTTTAGAAAAATTCTTTAATTTCACGAGTCGAGCTGAGTTTGAGAAATGAGATACTCAATTTATTTATGAAAAGAAGTAAAGGTAAATGAATTATTTGGTTTTGGAAATAACACCTAATAATCAGAAATGTTAAACGCATGATGCTTTTTTACATATTACAAATAATATTATTATTATTATACTAATTTACAAAATAGTCCAATAATCTAAAAAATTTACTTTTTCCCCAAAAACATCAAAGTAAATTTATTCGAATTAGATCATCATCCGAACGAAAAACTATGAAGAAATTGAAGAACACAAAGATCGAAATATCGAAGAACACAAAATCGAACTCAAACCAACACCACCAGAGCATGAACAGCTCCGATCGAAGCTTGGTCCAGATCTGAACATGACCGTGTCCTGGTTAGATCCGGTTCAATTCAGTACCATTTTTTTAAAAAAATTATTTGTGTAAAGTTAGTTAATTTAACTATACTAAATAATTATTAACGACTACAAACATTAATTATAACAATATAAACGTCTCAAATTCACCATTATTTGTAAAGTATGACTAATGATTTTATAATATTGATTTTCATTACATTATGGTATCATATTGTATATACGTTCATATATTTTTGAAGATGTGACAATTTAATAAATTTTATAAAAAATGGAATTTAATTGTATATTTATATAATATAATTATTTTTATAATATATAAATATGTATCCTCCGTTTAATGAATACAGTTCGGAGTTTAGAATCCCAATAATAATGTCGCTTGTGAGAAATAACTTAACGCGGTAGGATATATAGGAGTGACTCACTAAACAAAACCGACGATTGCGAGATGTTGGTTGATACGTCCATTATTAATTACTCATCAAACAAGCCGACTTTGGTCTGGAACTTTTTAAAATTGTAAGGATGAAAATTCATAATTCCCTTTTTGCATAAATATCACTTTACATGAGAAACCAATGATTTGTCACAATCACTCCAGTTACCACACACGTTTTAGCTTCCAATTAAACGCAAACACGATTTTATGTATAAGGTAGAGCCCAAGTTTACAATGATCGATCTTTGCTTACTGTCAGAAAATGCTTTGTTATCAAGATAAGCAAAATGATAATTCCGTTTTCGACTAAATTTCTCAACAACGATTTGTTATTTTTGCCATTTACTAACGTGTGTACCATGAAAATAAGCACGACAAGACAACTTAATTTGGTAATAATAATCTCCAAATCAACCAACAAATAAACGTAAAAAAATAAGTAAACACACAACACAAGATTTACGTGGTTCTGCAATTGTCTACGCCTACAAAATACCAATATTTCTATTAATCAAGATCCAAAACGCAATATATAAGGAATCGATCCAAACTACCAAGCTGTCGAGTTCCTTTCTCACTTCCTCACCGTGTTTCTCTCTAGAAATCTCAATGTGTTTGCATATGTTTTCTCATGATTTATTCTAGTACCTATATGTGTATATATACTAGAGGAAATCAACATATATTCCTTTTCCTAACCACAAAAGCATTCTATTCTAATTAGAAAAAGAAAACTTTGTCTTTAAACAAAAGAATCCCAGTTAGATTCGACTTCTAACTGTCTCTTGTGTCTTCAGTGTTGTCACCACACCACACAACTCCAGTGTTTTCAATGTTATATCTAAATGTCACCAGTACATTCTAACACCACACATCGTATATTTTTAATTCAGTGTATCCAGTATATCATGTTCCATTATTACCTTTGATATATTAAGCTAACCGGCCTCACAATATTAATCAATTTATCAAGGATCGGAAATCAAAACGCTCAAAAAGCAACTATTTCTTAATGTGATTACAATGTCGTGTTTTTGAACATATAATTACCGAATGGGAAAAGTAATAAGTGCATGCATACATTTTTGTCAATTAAACAAGTAGTGAATGCAAAGATTAAACGTACACGCATGGACCATGGAATGTGTTATTTCTTGTTCAACTGATGATGGTCATAATTGATCCTTGCTTTAGTACAACAACGTGTTAAATCAAGAAAATGTAAAAAGAACAATGTAGAGTTAAATTAATTAGGAGAAAAGCAAAGAGAATAGATGCTAATATGAAGTTAAATTGTTCCATTTGCTTTACTAGATACTAGGGCGCCGATTAGAGTACCATTTGGATGTTACTTGGAATTTTGTATTTGTTATGATATTTAAATATCGAAGATTGAAATGGCTCTTAAGTAGTAATATTTTTCTCTACCTATATAATAAACCTATAACATCACATTCAATTACAATTCTATACCAAACACAATTTTAACAATCCCACTACAATTCCGATCACTATTCAAGCATTTAAATCGGGACATTTAAGTCGCATGTCAATGAGCCCCTAGATGATGTTCGCATGTTCACGGATCATATTTGTCTATTTTGAATTCTACGGTGTGAATAGCCTCCATTTTCTCAAACCAAAAAGACTATTAAAGACAGAGCTTAGCTTGTCCAATATTCGAACATAAATTAAAGCTTTTCACTGGCATATATACAAACAAAAGTGAAGTCATGGTGGTGCATTATTTGCAAAGCATATACATTGTTTTTTTATAAATTATATACTATAATTCAATTTATATTTATTCAGTTTAATTCAATTTTATTAGTTGTCAATTGTATTATATATAAATTCAGTTTAATTCAGTTTAAATTGTGTTTTAGATGAGGAGAATATAATTCTAGTTGTTATGAAATTTGATTTTGAAGGCCCATACATTACACAATGAAATAGGTAAGAAAATAAATGAAAATGAAAATATTTGACTTTACTTTCCGAAATTGTGGGAATTGGTAATGCAAGCGCAGTCAATAATATTTGGTCATTTCGTGAGTACCAATTAATTTTCCGGCCACCAGGGACCATGGATCAGGTCACCATCCTGGATTGCAGCCGGTTTTGATTAAATTTTTCCTTTCTTTTTGAAATGTGTGAATATCAACATTTCTTCTTGTGCTAATTTATAATTTTATTTATAAATTTATCCACTGTCATAAACAAATAAATTTGAATTTCAAATCTATGGAATAGATGGACTGCCATTGTACACATGGGTACATTAGGTTGAAAATTATTTTTCAAAGAAATTTGTCATAGAATTAAGGAACGGTAGTCACTCCCCGAATGCCATAAGTTTCTACTACAAGCCAATTTGTGAGAAAATAAAAAATTGACATTAAATTTTTTAAAGAAATTAAAAACATTTTAGATTTTGACAGTTTTTATAATGTCTCAAAGTTTCAAGTTAAATCTCAAAAAATTTAAAGTGATTGAGAAACTATTTACACTAATACTATGCCGGTATATACATAAAGATGAAGTATATAAGAAATGATATTTGTTTGTATATTAAAGCTGATATATTGTTTGAAGAACTATTCATGTTCGCAAAGAACCGTATAAAATGGAACTCGGCGGATTAGCGGACCGAGCGGTGCAAGATTGGTCTGATCATTGGTATGGCCGTGTGGAGTGGAAGCAAAAGCAAAGTACCAAGGTGACGGGAGTTAAGTTTAACGGCGGGCGGAACATTCGTCGGCGTATGATCTGATTTGTACTTTACGAAAAGGTAGAAATTGTATTTTAACCTTTGAGTTTTGAGTGATTT
>JAYMSP010003598.1:0-19166 GCA_036897095.1 Plantago elongata
TATATTATTTTCTTAATTAATAAATAATTAAAAAATAATCTCAATATAAATACACCTTTCAGATCATTATTTACTTCACTTTTTCCTTATCATTTCCACAACATAAAGTTCCAAGTTTCCGGCATAAATATATGCCCTGTTCCGAGTTAAGGAAGCTAAAATGGAAGCTGAAACTGCAGAAAGTGGAGAAATGTAAATCCAATAAATCGACAAGTAGTTGGTTGGCAAGTTGGTTGCTTGGAAGTATGGCTTGAGCGTTTCTTTCTGGTCCGAATATAATATTAACTCACCCTCATCACCACTCCACCAACTGACCTAATCAATTAATTAATCCAGTGTACTGTTGAGCCATAGACTTTTTTCTTGTGTCTCCTTCTACTTTTGTTCCCTTTTTCCATCAGGACCATCATCAGAATTTCTACTTTTCTTTTTATAGCAGCATTACACTAATTATTCATTTTCTGGCTTCAAATCAACCCATATCTCTACTTCTTCTCTCTCTTTCTGTTGAGCTAGATTCCATCCCATTTCATTCTCACTGTCAGAGTGTGCAAGACAAGGCTTCTATAGCTTTGATGTCAAGTGTCCTGATCTGTTTCAAAACCTTGTCTCATTCTTGGGTCTGAAACATATGCATACAACTCCAGAATTGGAGTTTCAAGACTTTGGCTTTTTCAGCTCAGGAGGTATAGATCTCTGATCGCATTTTCTCGACTTCCTGTTTTCACTCAAAAGACAGTTGCTTTTTTGGGTTTTATGCCACGCGTTTCATCTATTATTAGGTCAATGCTTCATTACATTTTCGTAATTTTGTTGCTTTATTGGTAGAAAATGTATAAATCTTGTAGATTTGTCTGGGATTTCATTTCCCTGTAGGGCCTTATCAGTTGTGAGATTTCTCATCTCTGTTGATATTATACGAGCATGTCTTAGGCTACGTTATTTTCATCTGAAAACTCATTAATTCAGTTCAGTTTTATACTGCAATTCAGTTCACTTTTGTTTATTTATGTTCAAGCTTAGACGAAGAGAACAAAGTCTTAGTCTTTGCAGTCTTATAGTGATGTTTGTGGTATTTGGATGTTTCTTTCTGCAGATATCAAGGTAATCATAGAGTTTCATTTCTTAAACTCCACATTGAAAGGTTTGTTTCTCACTTTGGAGATTAGTGATAAAGTTAAGTTATAAATTTCTTACATTGGTTTTACATTAAGCTACAAGATACACTATAACTTAATAGAAAAGGCTTGTAATTCTTTACAATTAGCTTGTGGTACTTGAGGTTCATCTATGAAGTATTGCTCTATCGCTGACATTGCTTTTTGTGGAAACATCTATTGTGTGTGGTGATTTTGTTGTTCTTAAAAGAGCATGTCCTAAGTGAATCAATGCATAGTACCGACCTTATGATTATGTGTACCTGTGTCATATCTTGGACTTGTAGTTCACTTTGATCATTCAATGCATCAAGTAGATTTTGTAGAACTTGCTCATTCTTCATTTCCCTTGTAAAAGCATGACAACGATTGTTTCAACCTTAAGATCATGTGTACTCCTGGCATTTGTTGGGCATTCAATTTAGTTTGATTTTTTAATCCAGAAGATAGACCTTTGGGCTTTGGCCATGCTTTATTCTTTTCGGTAGAGACGGAAACTATTGTTCAACCTAGTAACTCTGTATTAAATATGAGATTCATAATCTATCGATTATAATGTACATGTCGTAATGTCATTTTCCAGACCCTGGAGTACTTTTATTCTCTTATTCCCATGAATGTCTACGGTTCATCATCTTTCTATGTATTCTTAATGTTGAAAAAACAGCAAAGAAGTAATGAAGCATGATTCACCAGACTAATATACAATTCTTCACTTGGTTGCAGTTCAGGAATGCAATGTCATTCAGAAGTATAGCACGTGATATAAGAGATAGCATCGGAAACTTATCACGGAGGACTTCTGATGTTAGGTTTTCTGGCCATCTCAGCGGAAAATCACATGATTCATTCCGTGACTTGAATGAACAACCAGCTGTTATACAGAGTAGTCGTTGGGCTAACCTCCCCCCGGAGCTACTCTTTGATGTAATTAGAAGATTGGAAGAGAGTGAGAGCACATGGCCCGCTCGGAAACATGTGGTTGCATGTTCTGCCGTTTGCAGCTCATGGAGGAGTATGTGCAAGGAAATTGTTAAAAGCCCTGAGTTATGCGGTAAACTAACTTTCCCAGTTTCATTGAAGGAGGTAATGTCTTTGTCGTCATACTTATCTCATGTTTTTTCTCCTTTTTAGTAACATTTTTACTTTGTGATAAGTGATAAGCTGCTTACTTTATCTTTTCGACATATCACAGCCAGGGCCTCGCGATGGAACTATACAGTGCTTCATAAAAAGGGACAAATCTAACTTAACTTACCATCTGTTTTTGTGTCTTAGTCCTGGTAAGTGCCAAGGAGACTTTTGGTGTTTATCTTTTTGTAATTTGGTATTGCCATGAAGTTTGTAATGCACATCTATTGTTTGCTATCCTTTGTGTGGACACTGATGACTGTATTTTCACTAGTGCCCATCCCCATTTTGCTTCAATTTATTAAAACGTGCCAACTAAGTATATAGTATGCTCATTTGTGAAGTAGAATTTGAACTCAAGTGATGGAATACATGTCGATTTCTTTACGGTAGGGGTCGCAGTCTGTTGATGCTAGGTAATATGCCAATATGTTTCTGAATTGTTTTCTGGTTTTCAATTTGCAGCTTTGCTAGTTGAAAATGGGAAGTTCCTCCTCTCTGCAAAACGAACCCGTAGAACTACTTATACAGAGTATGTCATCTCAATGGATGCAGACAATATTTCCAGATCAAGCAACACCTACATCGGAAAGCTGAGGTAGAATTTGGCATTTGTTTTGTTAGATTTTTATTGTGATAATCCGGTGTTTTATTCATTTCAAGCCTTCTTTAAAATCCACACAAGTAGTGTCCAAATTAAGAAATATGGCTCCAAAACCACCATATTTTCTTGCTCCTTTCTTTAGATCTATTTTTGTTACGGTTTGCAAACTGGACCAACTATAGGTAATACTGCGAAAAAGTATTCATGGTGGTGCCATATCTTTGAAAGTCATATACTTTTTCAGATCGTTCTCTAATAATAATGAATTTGCTTATCATATATTCATATCACAACATTCATCGTTCTATAAAGTAAAAACCTGACAAGTTCTATTCTTTGGTTAACGAAACAATAACGGTAGCCTCTCGTATGCATCTCCTCATAATTTTTTGATCAATGCTTGTTTCAGGTCAAACTTTCTGGGGACGAAGTTCATAATATATGATACACAGCCTCCACCCACTTGTTCCCACATCCCACCAGCCGGGAAAACAAGCCGTCGGTTCAACTCCAAGAAAGTCTCCCCAAAAGTACCAACAGGAAGCTACAACATTGCCCAGATCTCTTACGAGCTCAACGTGCTAGGGACACGGGGACCACGGAGAATGCAATGCACAATGCACTCAATACCCAACTCATCCCTCGAGCCAGAAGGGTCTGTTCCAGGAAAACCTGAACTCCTCTCACGAGCCCTCGAGGACTCATTCAGAAGCATCTCTTTCTCCAGGGACTACTCAACTGAATTCAGCAGCTCAAGATTTTCCGATATCGGGGGAACCTCAAAGGAGGAAGGGGATAATAAAACAACTCCTTTGGTTTTGAAGAACAAGGCACCTCGTTGGCACGAGCAGTTGCAGTGCTGGTGCTTGAATTTTAGAGGAAGGGTGACAGTTGCATCTGTCAAGAATTTCCAGTTGATTGCTGCCACACAACCAGCCCAAGCCCAGCCTGCGCCTGCACCATCTAGCTCTCAGACGTCATCTTCTACAGACAAGGATAAGGTCATTCTCCAATTTGGGAAGGTTGGTAAAGATCTGTTCACCATGGATTATAGGTATCCATTGTCTGCCTTTCAGGCACTGGCAATTTGCTTAAGCAGCTTTGATACCAAATTGGCTTGTGAATAAAGAGTTTAAGACTTGTCATTGTCATATCTTTGTTGTTGGCTTGGCTTGGACCTGCTTTATAACCATAGCACATTGCCTGTAGGCTGTAGTTTAATCACTCCAAAGAAATCATTGTAATGCTTGTTTGTTTTCTTGCTCTTTTAGGCCCCCTTCTTTATTTGATGTTTCTATTGGACCATCAATGATTGTGGCCCTATAACATTGAGAATTTAAATATAAGATAAAGATCTTTCAACTTCAGTTATGTACTCACCTAATGTGTATATTCGTTCGGTAGTGGGTTAGCTTTTTTAAAAATGCTAAAAAATATTTTTTTTTAACGGTTAAAGGGTAATTCGAACTCCCGATCTATCTATTGATTGGAATTGAAGCGTTTTACTAACTTAGATGCACTTTATTGTTAAAATGTTAAAAAATATGTACTGGATAGGAGAGTATGGTGTCCCTAGTATATGCTATAGAAGATGGAAATCGGCTATAAGCAATGAAAAATAGCAAGGATCTTAAAGAGTCCAGGTTTGTTTGAAAATCCCTGGTATATAGAAGGCGAAAATTGAAAATTCCGTTTACAATTAAAATTCGGATAAGTTATGATTTGTGAGTTATGACTAGTGATGTAATTGATGGATGGTAGAGGAAGAGTGTTCAAAGTTATTCCTAACAAGGACCACAAGTTAGCAAACATAATTAAGACTACTCGATCATAGGCTGTTTAATTATAATAGCGACAGCCAGGAATATTTAATGACAAGTGATCAGTAGTTGATTAGCGTAAGATGTAGTAGTAATTGTGGTACTCCATGATCTGCATGCAATGATATGGTTGTGCCAACCACCTAGCTATAGTACCTACTTGTAAGCTTTTGGACCATTTTCCAGATTATGCCAGCTGTTTCCTTCATCATTGCTAATATATAACCCCGCAAGTATTTCGCTAAACACAAATTATCGTAACCGTAATTTACATGTAATTAGATGTTTTCAAGTAAAACGTTTATTTTGTTAATAATAGTATTCTTAAATGAACACTTTAAAAATATTCAAGAATACTTTTAATGTATGTCCGTGTTATAACAAGTCGAATAAAAACACAGATGGGCCGGGTAGGTTGTGGTGTAGTCCGAACAAACGCACCCTCATGAAGTCATGATAATGAACGAGCAGCCCATACATGAGTGTTTGTTTTTGCGATCGTGTACAAGGGAAGGGAGCATTGTCATAGTCACGTGTTGAATGTTATTTATATCCAAATAGACCAAATGATAAACGACAAGCAGTAGTCTGATACTGCTGGTGAGATAATTGTCGTTTTGCCAAAGACTTGACCACCATATTTATAATCGTTAGATATACCAAATTGGAATGACTTCACATGCCTAATGGAGATAACCATAATATATTCTCAAACTTTAATACTACACGCCGTAATGAAAGGGGATTCCTAATGGAGTATGCTAATAAATTGCAGGCACAATCAATGAGATTATTGTAGTGCTAGTGCACCGCACGATCATAAGTCACATAAAATGTTAGTCAAAACATGTTCTCGAATTCAGTATTTTAAAATTCAAAAATTCAAATTCATATTATAAGATGTTGAGTTTACTAAATTCCCAACAAGAAAGGAACTAGGACTAGTGTCCTCGTGAAAATAACGAAAATAAAAAAAGAGAGTGAAAGGTCACGCCCAAACGATAAATTAATCACCTAAGGCTCATATTGCTTCACCAAATACTTAAAGTCCAATAAAACTCAACTAGATTAAGTGAAATTTCAAATTCAATTGAGACGGTTATTGATCAGGATTCAAAAAGTTGATTGAATTGCTTGGGATTAATTCAATGTCCAACTCTAACAAAACATGTAAATTTACTCTTGGTTTTGGACGGGAACACATATTTTGTGAAATGGAAAATAAAGCAAAAAACGGTGAGAATTTGCAAACAAAGAGTGCAATTGTCCTAATCATAGTAGCCATATAAGCCTTACTTACGTAGATATATGTGTTCACTGATTGGGCTATGTAGTAGTAATCTCAAGTAAATAATTAGTGAAAATGGTGACCATCCATAGCTTTCACCATTATAATTGCCTACATGGATAAGTACAGCAAGAAAAGAGTATTCAATAACTGATGATAAGTATGTTAACAAAAGTAAAATAATCCACACCTTGATTGTTACTTGATTTTCCGTAATTTTATACCTTGAAGTAGGTTACGGACTTATCGTTTTAAATTAATGCAAGCGACTTTTTTGGTTTCTCCTATTAATTTTCTATTTGCAAAAATGGTACTTGTCCATTGAGGCATTGACTAAGGTTTTCCAATCGAATAGTATTTCTATCAGAATGTTTCATGCTTTCATCTTGCTGTCATCAAATAATCACTTGCAATTTGAATCCCTTCACACTTAAAATTCGTTACGAATTCTATTCCCATTCAATTTAACCATTCATCACCGAACGTAATGTATTCCCATGTTTACATCACTTCTAAGTTCTAAGTTTCAAAATATTGTATATTTATACTAAAATACAAAAACTTTCATCTTATTTTTTCATTTTAAACAAACAATACCACATCGATATTTTACTTCATATTACTCCTAAAACTATCTTATAGTAAAAATAAAATCTTGTAGTAATTCATTGTGTTAATCATTGTCCAACATTTACAACAAAATAAATACATATATAACCAAAATCAAGTTACACCTCCCAAAAACAAAAGGTGGTCTTAGTATATGTACTGCGCGTGGAAGTAATGAAGCACTATTAGCGAAACTTGCTTGGAAAATACATAGGCATGAACACATAGTCTGGCATCCACTTATCCAAGCGAATTATCTCAAGAATATGAACTTACTGGACTACTGTGTAAAATCGAATGACAATGCTATTTGGAAAGGTGTTATGCGATGTGTCGAACTGATTAAATCTTTTCTCCGTTGAAAGATCGGTGATGGTTCAACCATTTCCTTTTATAATGATATTTGGATAGGAATTGGTGCTCTGCGGGATATGGGAACTGTGATTGCATTGCAGGAGGCTGATCTACAACTGTACAAGCTGATATCTGATACAGGAGAATGCAGTTTCGATAATTTGCACTCGACTATTCCCCAGGAATTCAAGGACAAAATCAGGGCAGCTAACATCCAGCTGGATGATGGGTCGGAGGATTTGATCCTTTGGAATGAAGCTGCGAACGGAATGTTTTTATGCCAGTCCACTTATCGTGCTATACATAAAGAGAACCGGGCTAATAGTATTGCAACTTCTCCTTTCGCGTGGGTCTGGAAATCGGGATACAACAACAAATTGAAACATTTTCTTTGGCTGGCAGCTCAGGAAAGGTTAGCTACAAATCACTTGAGGAAAGCTCGCAAGCTTACGGATTCGGCTATGTGTCCTGTTTGCTCTGCTCCGGATGAGATAATGATTCACACTCTCCGAGATTGCTCTTTTGTTAAAACCATTTGGCGGAAAATTGTTGAGCTCTACACAGTACCAAAGGTTCATGTCCATTGCCCCCAATGTTTGGCTTAAGGAGAATGTTCTTCGGCAAAATTTCATTAGTCAAGAACTGCTCTCCATTGAATGGAAATGGATCTTTATGGCAACAATCTGGGAATTATGGAAGGCTCAGAATAGTTGGGTGTTCCAACACAAGAAAGATCCGGTGGTACCTACTATTCCGTATCAAGCAATTGAGTAGTGATTTGCAAACAAATATGCTGAGCAAACCGAAGGTAAACATCGGTTCACATAAATGGTCTACGCCGTCACCGGGGTGGGTCAAGCTAAACCTGGATGGAAGTTTACATGCACAAACAAACAAGGTTGGAATTGGTGGGGTCCTAAGAGATGAAAATGGCTCTTGGATGTGTGGTTTTGTGCACTATGTTCAAGCCTCCCCTGCCACAGCAGTGGAACTACAAGCATTGAAGGTAGGCCTAGATTTAGCTTGGGATCGCCGATACCACAAGATTAATGTTGAACTGGATTCGTTGGAGGTAGTACAACTAACCCAGGGTGATAAGGAACTCCCGTACCCTGATGTTTTGCTGAATTCTCTCATTCAAGATTGCAAAGACTTAATGCATCGGCCGTAGAAGATCACACTCATCTGGAAGACTAGAAAGACTAACTTAGTCGCATATAAGCTAGCTAGATTTGCTTGTTTCGAGTCTTAGGGGATTGTCTTTTGGGACACAGACCCGAACTTTATTGTACCGTTTTACGAGTTTGACATAGTCTAAGGACTAAAAGTCTTCTTTACCCAAAAAAAAAAAAAGTACTAAAAGTTAAAAAAATATTATTACCTTAAAACGAATTAGATATTTTGCCACTAGTGCATATTTGTGATAGATTTTCTTCTACATATTTCATCATTTATTTTAGTTTTTCAAATAAAAAAAGTTGTCAATTCTAAAATTTTTGAACAATGGGCAAAATAAAAGGTGGTATATTTTAAGCATAAAAATTACTTTTAGAATATGAAAGTTAGATTTCACCTCAAATTCAATAACTATTCATCTAATTTAAACTTTATCAAATAGAAAGATAAGAATATTCATTTAATCTAAACTTTATCAAAATAAAAAGATAAGATTATTCACTTAATTAAAAACATCACACCAAAATGATAGAAGATCTAGTAAAAAGAAGTATGCAAAAAGTAATTAATTACAATAAACTATATAAATTAAAGCATGCCATCTCCTCTGGTAAGCATTAAATATGAAATTGAAGGTTGCTTATTGTATACAGCTCTCTCTCTTTTCGTGAGCCTTTGAACCTTTCTCTTCTTGTGTGTGTTGTTGTTTGTATGTATTGGTCTGTATGTCACCTCAAGGCAAGGACTTGATGTTCTTCTCTGCTATAGCTAGGGTTATACAACAATAAACAATCTCCAAATTCTTTCTTTCTTTCTTTCTTTCTCTACAAAGATTCCATTCGTGTTCTTCTCTGTAAATGTACTCGTGCCGTTACGCATCAAAGGTACAATCTGTTTTCCTTCTGTTACATGAATTGTCTTCAATTTCGCCTGAAATTGTTGTAATTGGTTTGCCGGGTGTTCTATTTGGGAAGATTCTTGATCTGGGTTCGACTCTTTTCTGGAGTTTTTCGAGTTTTTGGGCTTGTTGAATTGATTGATCTGTTGTTTGTTTAAATTTTTTTTCTCGTTCTTTGGGTTTCTTTGATGGGATTGAATTGAGTTCTTGGACGTGAATAAGCTAAGGAATATGATTTACTGTGTTTTTGGTTGAGGCTTGTTTTGATTGGTGTTGATGAAATGAAACGAGTTTTTAAGTATTTTTAAGGTCCATGAATTATGGATGTTGGATTAGTAGTAATTATCTCGAGTCTTGAGTATGATGAGTGTTCTTGTAATTGGGAGGTGGACTTTTGCTGCAGGATTGTGTAGAATTTCGTTAAGTTTGTTCGGATCTTGCTGAGTTACAAGTGGGAGCTTGTAAACTCATTATCACTTTCATTTGGTGAAACGAACTGAACTGATTTTCATTTTTATTTTCATTTTCAGTGTGTATCATTCGCCTGAAGTTCTGTTTATATTGACTGGCTCGGTTTGCGGTTGAAGGATGCCTTCGTCAAATGGTTCTTCTATGCTTTTTGCTACATTTCGTCGCCCAATGCTGTCTGTTAGAAACGATCATCAGGTTCACTCAGAAGCAAGCAACGAACCAGATATTCCAAACTTGGATGTGCTTCAACGACAAATCAGGCTTCGGTTTCATAATCTATCAGAGGTTGGCGATGATGAGCTCCTCTCAATTTCTTGGATGCGCAAGCTTTTGGACACATTTGTAAGCTGTCAGGATGATTTCCAACTCGTGTTACGTGAAAACAAAGCGCTGCTTTCCAATCCACCTGCAGATAAGCTTGCTGCTGAGTACTTTGAGCGGTCTATCAAGGCGATGGACATTTTAAACGCGACTCGTGATGGAATTGAGACTGTTCGCATGTGGCAAAAGCATATAGAGATCATAGTAACTGCTCTGGATAGTAAGCAGAGGCTGATTGGTGAAGGTCAAATTCGCCGAGCAAGAAAATCTTTAATGGATTTGACACTTGTAATGGTACATGAAAAAGATACAGGATCTATGTTCTCAAATAATAACCGTTCTTTTGCACGTAAGGGTAAGGATCACAGGCGTAAGTCTTCAGGTTCATCAGGGCAGCACTCCAGGTCTTTATCTTGGAGTGTTTCACCTTCATGGTCAGCTTCGAAGCAACTCCAGTTAATTGCAAGCAGCTTAATTCCTCCACGCCCAAATGATGTATCAGGAAACAATCTCGCAGTGCTTATATTTACAATGGGTTTTGTACTAATGTTTGTCTTATGGGCACTTGTGGCTGCAATTCCCTGTCAAGACCGGAGCGTGCAAATTCATTTCACAGTTCCGCGTAATTTCCCCTGGAGTGTGCCTGTAGTTATGCTTCAGAGCAGGATTATGGAGGAATCTAAAAAGCGAGACAGGCGTAATTCCAGTGGATTGTTAAGGGAAATATTTCAGATAGAAAAGTGCGTAAATCAGCTTACAGATTTGATCGATGCTGCTCAATTTCCAATGGCAGAGGAAATGAAGGATGAAATTACAGAAAATGTGCAAGAATTGTCATCAGTCTGTGATATCTGTAAGACCGATTTGGAACCATTAGAACGCCAGTTACGCCAGGCTTTCAGGAAGGTTATGAGTTGCCGAAATGAAGGTATTGAATTATTGGGCCAGGTTACCGACACTTGAAATATGCTAGCAAGCAGTGATGAAAAGAGAAGGGCAAACTACAAGTAATATTCGTTGATTCATTTTTTTTGCTGGTTAGTTCAAGAGAAGGGGTTACATATCTAGCAGATAGTGTACTTAGTGATATACTTATTGTATAAATTGGTTTTATATGTGTCCTGTAGTTTTCGAGACAGCGTTGTCACCTTGGTTGTTCTTTTTTTTCCCGTTGTTAAACGTGTATGTCTGCCGGCTGCAGCAACTTTTCCCTATGAAACACCCTGTTTGTTTATTTGGATCGGAAGGCTATTACTATTCATCGTTTCTTCTTTGGATTTCATCGTCTTGCCCTTCCTGTTTGTGTGTGCCCATCTGCCAAGACTGCTGTTCCGATATACTGGCTTAGAACTAGTTGGAGTGTTTCGGCTTGCTTGTAGAGTTATGGATTGCTTTAATTGCAGTTATCGTCCTGTTAGAACAAGGCACTCTGCGGTATCGTTGGTTCATTTAGATTTTCCAAATTGCTGGTTGATGACTCTGGTTGTTAGCTGTCACATTTATGTATACCTGGTTGGAGTTGGGTAGCTATGAACTTGTGCAATTTGCTTCAAAATTTGGAGCCCTACAGCTATTTTCTGTTTTTTCTTTTCCAGCACAAATTCTGTTTTACGGTCTATCATCTATGTATAATGTATGGTATAAGCTAATTATGCACATTGATCTGCACTCAAACAGGCTGATTCTTAAATCTGAATTTCTGGCTTTGTTCAATAATTTTCGGTGGAATCTTATGGCTTCAGGTTGTGTTCTTTTTAACTGACAATTATTTTAGTCCAGTTCAGTCTAGTTTGATTTAATTATAATTTATACTTTGCTCCAGTTAAATATCACAAACTTAATCATCATATTATAAATTAACTACCCACCCACTACCAGAACTTCAGAAGCATGCTATCTATGAAGCTATTCAATGTTAAACTCAACTTCCAAGATATCACAACCTTCCAGCAGTACAATAAAATTATCTCTTGGAGCTAAAAGTTCTGTCCCATAAGAGTTCGCAAAGATATTTGTGTAACTTTACGATTCAACTACAACTGTAATTGATTAATAACTTCATCGTTAACAGTTAGATCGTTCATTTAACTTGTATTTAATCCTAATAATTCATATAACGAAGATTCCAGAACATATATCCATACAATTAGGATTGTAATTTAGACTATCTACGGTAATAAAACTTACAATTGTATATTTTTTCATTAAGTTAATTGTTTACTATTATCTTTTTAATTCTTCTAAAAATACATTATGAACATTAATTAATATTAGATGTGAATGTAATTATTCGAAATTCAAACAAAGAATATGAATCTGTAATTGTACAATACATCGGTACAAATGTAGATGACCCTGGATTTTTTGGGTACTTTCATGACCCTGGTAAGAATATAGGGGTAAAAGTAAAACTAGAGTCCAATTCCAATCACACTCCAAGTCCAAGGCCTCGATTCGTTCGAAGAATTACGATCGGATCGGATCGGATCGGATCTTGTACCAACTCAAGGCAGGCACCTCACCGGCACCGTGAGAGAGAGAGACGTTTCTTCTGTTTCTGATTCTATTGGGAGGTGCGTACGGTGTCGTTTGCTCTGTTCAATTAGACATTTTTTTTTTTTGAATGTTTGTTATATTTTTTAATGAAGCCAAAGTTGGTCCTGTTCATCGATTCGCTCAAGCACTGTTCTGTAAAAGCAAAAGGTTTAATTAGAATTGGAAAGTTAGACTGGTAATGGTAATATTTTAACCTGTTCCTATTGGGGAAGACAATACAATATTCTCCATTAATTTAGTGCATTTAATTCTCTACTGCCATTCGTTCAGTTAATGCGAGTATAATACACTACTACTACTAGTAGTACATTAGTATACATGACATCTAGAAATAATTTGTGATAAATTATTTGCAATTGAGATAAAAGCATGATAATTATGTTGTGATGTAGTACCGATTTGATTGATGCAGTGTAAGAGGCCTGGCTGGCTGGCAAGGATGTTTCGGAAACTACGAAGCAAGCTGTCTAGGAGTAAGCATAAGCAGAGAACTGATATTACTCCGACGAGTGGTAACCGAGAAGAACATGCAATCGATAGAGGAGGAGAAGTTGCACTCACTTCAAACTTGGAGGTCTTTAGCTTTGAGGACTTGAGTCTCATGACTCAGAATTTTAGTAATGATAATGTGCTCGGTGTCTACGAATTTGCTACGGTATTCAAAGGATCAATACCTAATCATCATGCAACTGATGTTGCTGGTATGCCTGTCACCATCAAACTTTTGAATGGTGGTGATTCTGAGTCTAATGCGCGGAGATTGAAGGTATATACTGTTATACTTTAATAGTTTCTCATTTTTGTATGAACAAACTCTGAAAATATATCAAATGTAACATCTCCCATGTGGCTTTCTCGTTCATTTGGCTTTCTGATCCCTCATACTCACTAGAATAAAACCTCAAGATTACATAGCATACAACTATAACCTCAATACTTGACATATTGGAGTATATACACCTAAAATATAAATGGATATGTGATCACAAGATATTGTTTACAACTGTGCATGATGAATCTGTGCAAAGTACTTGTGTTTTCCTTTCTCAAGCTGCTCTTTCTCTGACAATCCACAGTCATGGTGTCTTTGTTCTCAGTGATTCTACAAATAAATCCTTACAGACAGATGTTTCTAGATTAATCTTGGAGAAATTTGCCAACTCTCAAATTTGAAACCAGATTCATCATGCAATGCAGCTTCTTCATAGTTCTGGGAGTCATTCCAATATACACTATCATGTATCTTTCCTGGGTCCACCTACACCATGTCTCTAGGAGACACATTCTTCTTCTCGTAACTTAATCAACTCTTGGCAAAGATGCATGTTATTGCTCAATGTTCATCTATCAGCTTCTTCATAGTTTAAGGGTTTAATAGAATGCCGATCCTTACACATTATGGGTTTTTATTTTCTGATTATTCATCGCCATCTTCAGTGACAAGTCCTTTCACTATGTTTGATACCCTATTGATTTGTTTTGATATTGCCTGCAGAACGAGATTCATTTATTGGTTAATCCAAAGGTGAACCACTCATATTTGCCGAACATACTTGGTTCTTGTTGGGGCGATAATGATACATTTGCCATTGTTTATAATCTTAGTTCTGATTGTATATTGAAGAATGTTGTGACCGAAGGTGATTAAGCTCTAGTCAGATTCCCTAACTACTAGTTCATATATATGAATCAAGAATTCATCTAGCTAATTGGTGTTTATATCTTCGTAGAGCGCTTGAGTTGGGCCAATCGAATTCTTATAGGTTTCAAGATTGCACTACTGCTACAGGCACTTACATGAACATCAGCCATGTTTTTGTGTTGGTAATATGTCGGATTGTCATATTATTCTGGATGAGGTGAATGAATTAATTTTTCATTGTTTGCAAACGTAGTTTATTTGATATTACAGTAGAACCATTAACATGATATTAAAGTAAATAAATATTTATTTTGTCTTCTCATTCTTAGGCTCAAAACCCCATCTTATATGAGTATGGGAGATTGCATCAGATGGGAGATCCTACTGACATATCTTCAGGTTAGTTGAATATCTTAGCCTGTGATTCTTGGTTAAATTCTATGATCTAGGTAAAAAAAGTTAGATAATCATATTAGTAGGATATAAACATCTTGATACCTTAATCCTCATCAATTTGATTACTTTTGGATCTATGCATGAGATATTATAAATTTTTGTTTAAGATGCGGTACAACATTGTCATTTATAAATTGATTACATATAAGTAGACTACTGTTCTAGTTAGGTTTCGCCTATTTGTCAAATTAAATGCGTGATGCTTAATTTAGTGTATTGATTATTTCAAGATGTTTGAAGTTTCGTTTATCTTACAGTTACCTCCATGAATATTTGTTCATTTGGCAATATGTTGATATCCCTACTACGTGTACGTGTTGATGAAGAGGAAAGGAATTTACTGCATAGTGATGGGATTCAGTTAGATGGGGATACTTGGAGTTCGTATAAAATGGGTTACTCCTTTTTTGCTTGTGATCGATCTAGATTCTGGATGAACCCAATATGTTTTGTTAGCCACCCCTACTTCTACAGATATGATGCTCATAAACTATTCAAGTTAACTATTAGGTGCATCTCAAATTGTGTGGATGAGCGTCCATCTATAAATGAGATAGTAGGGAAGTTTAATAAGCTGTTTTATATTAGCATTCATGTTTCTTGTAGTCTTCCTATCAACTGTAACATAGTAGAAGAATTTAAGTTTTGTAAGATTAGAAAAATTACTGGGGGGTTTACAACACTGATCGGTGAGACCCAATTCGGATATCTATACTGGGGATCGTATGGAGGGACCAGGGTCACCGTTAAGGTATTCAGAGATACGCCTACCATCTCTGCCATGTATCGTAGGACGTTGCACCCGAAGGTGGAAGATAAAATTCATCGATTGAAGGTATTTTTAATTTTTTAATTTTGTTTGAATTAATGGTATGTATACTACTCCTTCGTTCCATTAATAACTTTATAACTTTCTATTTTGGAAACCCATAATTGGAAAGTGTTTTTTCCACTAACTAATTATTTATTTATATATCTTTTCTCTTTCTTGCTTTTAATAATTTTTTTCAATCTATCTTTTTACAACTTTACGAACATAATACCCCACACCAAATAATATGTTATTCTTTTTTTCTAAATAAAAGAGAAAGCTGGAACATAGAAAGTTATTATAGGGACGGAGGTAGTATTAATCTTATGTTTACATATAATAATAACATTGTAAATAACTTGTAGGATGAGATATTACTTCTGAGAGATAAACGATCATCCAGCTTTCCTTACCTGCCGAATTTGATTGCATTCTGTTGTGAAAATGAAGGGGTGGCTCTTGTGTACGATTTCCAAACAGAGTGCACACTTCATAGTTTTATAGCAGATGGTAAGTTCAAACCACTTTTGATAATAAGTTCAAACTATTGGAATCCTTTGTTTACATATGTTTGTTTTGTAGAATAATATCTTTTTGGTATATAAGTGCTTATATGTTCTGCAGATAAGGCCAACTGGGCTAGTAGAATTAATGTGATATATCAAGTTGCCCGACTTCTCCAATGCATGCATAATTATGATCCGTATTTCATTGTGGGGAACATATCATCTCATCATCTTTTGTTGGACAAGGTTAGCATAATTTGATTTCTAAGATATGAAAATTAGGTTTTGGTTTTTCCTCGTACTAAAAATTGATTTTTCTAGGATATGCGAATGGTTATAGTTGACTTTGGGTTGCTGACTGGCGGATTTTTGGGCGTGAAGAAAGTACACAAATATCAAATGTATGAAGGAGCCACCGGATATGTTGATGAGCGGTCACAGTTTGTAGGTAACTTGAATATTTTGTTGAATTTCAAATATTTGTGTTTTGCTTTGCAGCTAATTAACTAAGCACCTAATTCGTTTATGAATAGTTGATAGAGTTGAAGAATAGGTATTCAAACAATGGATTTGTCATTTAATCCATGTACATGTTGCGATTTGAATCACTTTTATTTATATGGTAGGTTCATGGAATAAAAAAATTGATGTATATGCTTTTGGTGTACTGTTGGTCGAGTTGCTTAACAAATGCCGCATGGTGGATTGTACTACCATGTTGGATTCGCCACTTCTGTATTCACTACAGAGGCATCATTGGATGGAGCAGGACGGTCCTCTTCCTACTGAGACAGCTATTAGAAATCCTACTAAGGCAGTTATTAATAATAGCTTTAAGAGTGATCAATTCTATTACGATGATGATGCATCTGACCTTGTTACTATTGCATTGGGGAGCATTAGCTACTCCCTCAAGCGTTGGGATGTCAATGAAATTATCCACCAGCTAGATGGGCTCATGTTATATAGACCATCAAAGGACATGTAAGAAATCTTTTGACTTATTATTTCCTCATTTCCATCAATCAATTTAATTGTTTGATTACTAGCACACATCTCTCTATTATAGTATTTGTTCATATTGTGTTGTCTGTGAAAATACTACGAAAGATCAAGGTCTCATATGTCTGAAATCTGAATAAATCATCAAAGTAAAATGATATTGCAATATGAGGAGTCTCAATTAGTAATTGCATACCTAGGGGCTAGGGTAGTCTAACTTTTGCATGGTTTGGTGTTTGTGGATTGTAAGTCTTGCAAATTGCATTAAAGTTGATATTACTGTGCTGATTTTATGTTATCACCTCTTTCTTTTTAATGTAACATTGATACTATGAACTTTACATTTCTCTGAAAATAATGTTAATCTCTATGCCAAGAATGTAATGCCAAATAGAACCACTCATATTATACGTATATTGACCAGTGTGTCATCTTAATCTCAGGTGCCAAGCACTCCAGAAAAATCTGTCGTAAGCAACCTCACAGCCTCTAGAATCATCCTCAGGGTAGGTATATATGGTCTTCATCTCGAGCACCCTGTGAAAAATACATGCAAATGGGCTGGAAGAAAGGAGTGATACAGTTGGTTTGGTTGTGTCGGAGACGGAGCATGTTAGAGAACTCTGCATTTGTAGACCTAATTTATTTTAACTACTTCCAAGAGATGACTGAGATGTAATGTAATATAGTGTAATGACTAATGATGATGTTGCCATTGTGAATTGATCAAGGAATGTAGTAGTATGTTGTCTGGATCTGTTTGCCAGTTATTCATTTCAGAAAACACTTTCCTCGCTCTGGTTTGTGTTTGTGTTTGTGTTTGATGATGAGTGATAAGCTAGAGTATGAGAATAATAGACAGATTGATGCAAACTGCAGGAATAATAGCAAAGCCCATAGCTATAGCTATGAGATTGTGAATATTAACATACACTATGTAATTTCATCTTTTACCGTAAGACAACCTCTCTCGAGCGATGTTAAAATTTTATATTTGGTATAAATTAACTTTGCTTCGGGTTTTGATTAATGACCAAATTGGAAAGATAACTGACTTTTAACTCATTAGTCAATTATAATGTACCCGTCAAATTTAAATTTGGACTGTCTCAATTTTTAATTGACTCCAATTCTAATCGAAACATTCAGTAGAAGTTCTTAAGGCTTTGATTAGTTTGATGGAAAATATTGGAAAAGAAGAAAAAAATTATTTCCCACCATTTGATAGTTTTAGTAAATTTGAAAATTTTACAAAATCTTTATCAAAGATAGCTATCTTCAAAAAAAAAAAAAAAAAAAAGTTGCTTCACATTTTTTTAAGGAAAATCTTGTTATTCCGTTTCTTTCCCTTCTATTTCCCCTCAAACCGAATGAAACATAATTTAAACAAAGAATTCTTATGCCTTGCAATGTGAATTTTACAAATTCTTCACGATTGAGATATATGAAAGTGAGCATAAGATTAGTTAATCAAAGGCCAGCCCAACATGAGAGCTTTTTGTTACAAATAAACTACTGAGGTTTTATCACTTAATCAAAGGCTAACCCAAGAGTCCATGACCAATTTACTAAGCATCATATTTTTTAATTGTTTTAAAACGTCAAACTTGAACCCGATCTATTAGGTGGAGATAAAGCTCCTTACTAATTGATTAACTTTGATATAAATGTAAACTTGTTGGGTATTTTGTATTGTAACGAAGATGATTCATTGGAACAAAACATAAGAATAAAACAAATATTTATGTTGAATAGAGGGTTGGTCTTTGATCATCAAGTGATTATTTAGTATAGAATTAAAATTGAATTGTTTGAATTTGAATTAATTTTTTTATAAGTGTTTTATACAAAAATTACAATTAAACTAAACTGAGATTGTATATCAAATACACTTTAAGACTTCATTTATCTGGTGCCTACAACTAATTTCCTGCATAGAACAACATGTGAGTTACTGTACCAACACTTTTCACTAACTCGAGTGCACTATTGTAATATGGAAGAGACATGTTTTGAAGAGAAGTAGAGTAGAAGAGAAATTTAAAATTTTCCCATGAAAAATCTGGAATGTTGTGTTTAAAAGGATACCATTGTTGGATAAATAGCCATTCGCCCTTCTAGAAGTTATCCATACCAAGAGAAGTTTGTCCTTTATCCAAAAGTTGTAACTAGGGATGTTTAGTCAATTAAAAATTCGTGAAAATTTCAGCCAACGTTCAGTTCGTATTCTGTATTGATTTGTTTAAACGGTTCGCGAACACGTTCATTAACAAATAAATATGAACACAAAATTTATTAATTGGTAGTTCGCGAACTGTTCATGAACAATATAAATAAATAAATATATATATATATATATATATA
>JAYMSP010003599.1:0-19161 GCA_036897095.1 Plantago elongata
TAATTTTTATATATTTTTGACATTTATATTTTTCGAGTTATTCGCATTTGAAATTGGACAAAATATATAAAAGTAAAAAAGAAATAATAAAAAAGGAAAAGAAAAACACGCCTACATCTTTTTCTCCTTCTTCTCCGGCCTCTTCTCCAATTTCTTATCGCCGACTGAAAAAATAAAAAATAAATAAATAAAAGAGGGGGCAACACATGACAGCAGCCCATTGGCTGCTGCCCGCGCATTGCGCGCCGTGACACGGCGCCAATTGACTCGCCGCGCCAACGGTCCCGACGCCGTGTCAACATCAACCCGTTGTAAAAGTTCTTAGTTCGTTTCTTTGTGTTTCTGCTCTTCTTTCAGGTGGAGACTGGAGAGGCAGCTAATTAATTAAGGGAGAACTAGAGTTGTAGTTGATCAGAACTCCTGTTGATTTTAATATACCACTGCAACTCAACTTCTCCCTTAATTACAATTAGCATACTCTAATTTAAGATTTTGTTAGAGTAATTAATTGTCAATACACTTATTTAAACAAACTAGTAACTATAGTTTAGAAAAGTAGTTAAAAGAATTATTAGGTGTTTTGTAGTAATTATTTTAGATATAGACAAGTACAATATTTAGTCAAATAAATATTTAGTATGGGAGAAATTAAAGAGGTTTGTTTATTTAAATGGAAGAATATGTGTTTTAATTGGATTTTTTAATTTCTCCCTTTTCTAAAATGTAAAATTGAAAGAGAATAATTAAAATAAAAGAAAAATTAATTCCAGGCGCGTCTTCTTCGTCATGGTCAAATGGATGGAAAATTAGACGAATTTGCATTAGTTCGGTCAATTTTAACGGAGATGTCAATTTCGCTTAAGTTGTACTATTTCACTTTTTGGTAACTTTTGTTGACGCTGTACAATTTTGATACCCAAGTTCACATGTCGTACAATTTGCATACTCCGTTAGTCAAAATTGACGTCTTTTGGTACCTTTTGTTGACGATGTACAATTTTGATACCCCAAATTCACATGTCATACAATTTACATATTTCGTTTGTCAATTTGCCTTGGTTTATCACCACTATGATTCTTAGGGAAAAATAAAAAAAAGGTATCTTAAGTTGTACAATTTCGCTTTTTGATACCTTTTGTTGACACTATACAATTTTAATACACCAAGTTCACATGTCGTACAATTAAGATACTTCGTAAAGTCCAAATTCCCTTTAATAATTAAAAAAAGAAAAAGTTAACTATCAACTAATGTTGTTATCCATGTAACACTATCAAGTATTTAACTCAGACAATTAATATTCATTTTTCAAACAACATTATAACTTGATTACCATTCATTAAATTAGAATATACCTCTTCAATTAAAAATTATTTTAATTAATTTAATTTAATTATAATTTATATATCACTTTAATTCATCTTCACCGTGGACCATAAGTTGTCACGTATTTAAGTCCATAACAAGCGGTTTGTTTTCTATTCCACAAAATTCCAAAATAAGAGAAATACATCAAGATTGAAAGCGTTTTTACTGCTAACCTGTCTTCAAGCTCGTTGATCTCACAAAAAATAGAACAAGTTTGAAACTCTCTACCGATCTTCCCAATTCTCTGCCTGCAAATCTCCTCTCAACATGGTACAATCTCAATCTACACTCTTTCTATTTTTCACAAATTTACATTCTGCAATCGAATCCCATGTGAATTTGAAACGCCTTTACGATTTTGTCAATGTTGCATCATTCTTTCTCCCTTCCGTTGCCATGTATTTATGTGTTTGAATCGAATCGATTAACATATCTTTATATTTTTCCTTGTTAAGATTAAGGTCAGAATGAATTGGATTGATGGATTTTTGCTGTTTCTAATAGGGAAAGACGGAAAGGTTGAATTTTTATTAGGTGGGTACGCATTTTTATCAATCTGGACAGGATAAGGAGGTTCTTTTGTTGAGATGAAACGTCGATTGGCTTTCTTTGATTTCTATATTTGTTTTTGAAATCGGGTAGTTCCTTGTGCTGGAAACTTGTGCGAAATAGAAAGCTATTTGTATGTTCTTATATCCATCATTGAGCTGGGTTGAGCTGGTATCTTTGTTATTAGGTGATTTAAAATTTCTATCTGAATCAATTTCTGTAAAGTAGCTTTCTTTTTCTCTCACACATAGTTGATTGAGGCTCTATTCTCGTCATCTGAAAACTCATTAATTTCAGTTTGGATTCATTCAGTTATGCTTAGTTGCTTTATATACTATACAATTCAGTTCAGTTTCATTCAGTTCAGATGAAGATAACAAAGCGAACAGAGCCTGACTTGATGTGTCTACAAGTATCTGTCTGTTGTCAAGTAGTTTGATGGTTTTTACTTGATCTGGATTGCAGAAGCAAAAGCTTTCTGTATATAAAAAGGAATGCTAGTCTTGCATCTGAAACTGGCTGGGTTATTGTGTTGGCAATTTCATGGGAAATTGAGTGCAAACTTTCTATCTTATAAAAATAATACCTACATTGTGCGGTTACAGTTGCTTTTATAAGTTAATTGATAATGTAATTGATAAACATTTTGGACAAAGAAGCGCAGCTCAGTTGGTAATACGATCGGGGTTCGAGTCACCCTTTAGCCGTTTCTAAAAAAAATTGTTAAACATTTTGGACATGTTGATGACTCAGGGAGAGTTGTTTCTACCTTAAATTGATTTGATGTATTTTGTTTCTTGAAAGTTACTAAGGTATTCGATTTGGGTCTTCCTGCATGTAGTTGGTAATCGGCTACTTCAGTACCTAACTTTATTTTGTTGAGTAAGTAATGAATTCTTGGCGTGTTACATCCTTTAGACTACCTCAAGGCGTCTGTCAGACAGAAAGGTGATGAAGTTTGAGAAGAACATACAGAAGAGGGGTGCTTCAGGCGAAACAACAAAGAAGAAAGGTGGCTATCCTGTTGGCCCTTTGGTGCTTGGCTTCTTCATATTTGTTGTCATTGGATCTTGTGAGTTACTATTAACTCAAGTTATTATACACGGCTTTCCTTAGCATGATTTGCGGAAACTATGGTCTAGAATGCTGCCTTTTTTTTTCTTTATGTAATGAAGCATCTTTTGTTCTACTTTTTGCAGCTCTCTTCCAAATTATCCGGACTGCAACGAGTGGAGGCATGGCCTGAAAAGTGCTGGTACATTTGTAATGAGGCGAATATGCTCTTATATGTAACATAGGTCTTTAAGCTTTAGTAATGTAACGTAGATCTTTCTATTCTTATCAAGTAAACTACAGATTTAGTTTTGAGAAAATGCCTCTGCACATCTTCTGTGCCCCCTCCCCAACTTTATATTCTGCGTACTTAACGTGTTCTTATATGATGTGATTATTCCTTCTGCTTTATTGTCATCCTGGGATGCGATATCAGCTGTGATTATATGTAGAAAGCAGGTTAGATATCTGTTAGTAGTTGTTAATCATGCAGATTGCAGGCCTTTTTCAATGAGTTGCTTTGTTCTGGAAATGAGGAATGATTTCCAAGGACGAATAATCTTCTTGAAAAGAATTGAAGTCATACATTTTTATATTTTTGTGTGAGTTGGTTGCATTTTAACTTGTGGATCTTAGTCTGAGCCATGCCATTGTTGGTCAGCAAATGCAGTAGATTTGCTCCTCTGTTCTCTTCCTTAAGCTGTTACGAAAGGCAACATCAACACCTTTCTTGGTCATTGCATTATCACCTGGGCAATCAAATATTTAATCTAAATACATCCGAATCCAAGAGATTTACATTGCATCCTCCTTCCTGCATGTAAAACTTCCAACATCAAACATCTTCGATACCAAAATCACTGATGTTGCCTGGACCCTAATTCGTTCTTCTCACTTACTGGCCGGTCCAAAGATTTGGAGGATCCATGCAAAAGTTTAAATTGACGCCAAACTTCTATAAATAACAAAATTTTGAATAACTTCCTAATGAACCTTCCGTACCAACTTTATCTTTCCGTATTTATTTTAATCCATCTCAATTTCATCTTTTTATCCCTTAAATAGAAAGATATATCTCCTACTTTATATAGAATCACTTCTACTTTATTAATTTTTATTTTAAACTTATGTCCGGACCTGCAGAAAGATGAACTGCGACACATGTAGTACATAATATATCACTTTAAAAATATAATACTGTAAGAGTTATTTAAAATAAAATTATATCGTATTAATTGTTTATAATATATTTTTAACTCTTTATTACTAATATGATACTAAATTGGACCTAAAAAATTCAAGGTGTTGCCAATATCTACGCTCTTCCCGTGTTCACAAGCATACTGCACACGCTCTTCGACTTTCATTGAACGGAATTTGTGTTTTCCATCACTATCGGTCCAGTATACGCGCAAGAGACCGCAATCGCTACCCTCAATTTTGGACATGAAATGTCTATTATACCCCTTCTAAAAATTTAAATAGTCATATATTTAGCAAGAATGAATTATGAGAAAAATTGATACAGCTCAACTAGTGCACTTATATTCCATAAAGACTTCCCTTGCTAATTGATCACAAGTCCACAGGTCCAATTCTCAGTAATGCTAGATTTTCCAACCATTTTATTTATATGTTTTCCTACCATTTACTTGACATTTTTCATTATTTCTTTATTTTCTAGTAATATTTTTTATTATTTCCCTCTTTTTTTTTATCTTCTTTTAGTTTACATTTTACAATCATATTTTATTTCTTTATTTGTATATTCATTTACTTAAAATACTTAACTTTATTTCATTTAACTCTTTTTATTTCTTTAATTTTTCTATTCAATGGTAAATTCATTTACTTAATATATTTAAAAAAAAATTCAATCTAAACGAAGCTATATTATATCTAATTCCTCCCGTTTATGAGCACATAATTTAAAAAATTATAGTCTAAACATTGTTCTTTACTATGTGTGTTTTGAAAACGTAATTTTCATTAGTCATCAATAGTGAAAAAAATTTTAATTAAATTTATAGTAAACAAATTCACTACTCATAATATATATTTCTGTGTCCGTCCCTAATCGGAGTCACATACTCATGCAAAACCATATCGGTGCATCCCACTGCAATTGTTCTCTGTAAATTAAACCTACACTATAATAGTCATTTTAGTAGATTCTTGAATTTCTCATAAACGAAAATATGGTAGTATCTGATAAAGTTCAAAAAAATGGAGCAAGTCACGTGGGACAAAAGAAGCATACTAGTTCAGGTTTTTTTTACGTATCTTGGTGTTCCTCGAAACGAACTTTCGTAAAAAATTATACAAAATTTCAGTTAACGCTCAGTCGCGTTCGATATTAATCTATCCGAACTGTTGCAAACATGTTAATTAACAAATGAACACAAATATATTTTTTCGGTAGTTCGCTAACTGTTTGTTAATAATTTTTTTACACATTTTAAATAAAGTAGTAAATAATATAGTATAATACACATTGTACATTTATACTTTTAGTTTTATATCAATTACTATTATAAAAAGGAAGACCAGGTTAGTTAACCAAAATTTTCCTTCCTTTTTTACCCCTTATTCTAGCATTATTTTCCAAATCACCAAATTTTTTCTAATTAACTACTAATCAATATTTCGATCATTCCGTTAATATTCCACAGTGGCTCCGTTATACACACCCTGATCAATGATAATTTATTTTTCTCCCATCATTAATCATATACTACTCTACCATCTAACATACAAAACTAAACATCTACTTAAGGAACTTAGAATAAGTAAATTTACAATGTTATTTTCATAAATGTCATTTCTACTATCTTTAGCCGATAATAATTTCCATTTTATCATCGTAACTGAAAATTTTATAACATAATATTTCTTAAAAATTACATTATAGTACTATATGTAATCCTATCATAATGTAAATTATTACTTTATAGAATATTATATAATAACTTGAAAAGTTCGCATGCGAGTATCACGTGCCAAAATTATTCCACCTACTCACAAGATAGTTGTAGATTTGTAGTTTTCTTAATTTATGTTATTTATTTGATAAATATATGATATTATATGTGATCATGATATTTACATTGAAAAATAATTTTTTTTATGGACCTTTCATTAATTATATTTTTATTTAATTTTTGGGATTTTAACAACGAACTGAACTATTTGCGAACACAATTTTAACGAACAAACAAACTGAACTGTTCGCGGACAAAATCTTAGTTAACACTAACGAACAAATACGAACATCTCAAAACATTAACGAACTGAACATAAACAAGTGAGTGAGTTATTCGATGAACACAAACACAAAAATTCTTAACGAACAAACGTTTGATAAAACCCCATGTTCAATTCTTTCGGTTTGATAAACACCCATATACATAGATGTGAGGATTTACACTGAATAAATAATTATATTTGATTCATTACAATAAATTTTGCTTGGCGGACATAATTCTACAAATACATTCTTCTTCAGCTCAACCATGGCTGCTTTACTAAAATCAAAATTTTTCAAAGGACATAACTCTACCAACACATTATTCTCAAAAGCTTCCATGGCTTGCATATTTACACCAAATTTGCTACACAAACACTCTTCCATTGCTGGATAATTTAAATCTAATTTTCTACACGGACATAACTCTAACAACACCTTCTTCTTAAGTTCCTCCATGACTTGCATCAACTCGTCAAGATCATTCAACTTCAATTCATCAATAAGTGTCGGTGTCTCCACCCGCTCCTCACCTCTTTCAGCTTTCGCTTTCCTCGTACTATTCAATGTACCATCTTCCCTGATGACCTTGCTAACATCTAATGTCGCGGCAGGATTAGCTTTTCTTCTAATATCTAATGTCTCGTATCTTTCAGTTTCCAGTTCCACCTTTATATGGCTCGGTTGCAATTTTAGTTCGCCACCAGCAGAGAACCTGTTTACTAAACACCTCAAGTTCGGCTTAGCAAAGGAGAAGACCTTTCCTGCTGGCGAGAGAACCATTATGGCAATCTCGACAGCTAAGCAGTGACATAGCTCGTTTGCCTTCTTGAAAATACCCGTTCGTCGTTTGGAGAAGGTGACTTGCAAGGGATTCTTGTCACGAATTTTTGAGATTGCGATCTTTTGGCGGCCTCTGCTACGTTTTGTGACCTTCCGCGACTTGGTGCTGACTGCTGAGAGGTCTGGAATGTGGCAATGTTTATGTGGTGATTCCTGGGAAATTTTATCTATAATCTTGGTGAAAGCTGTCATCGTGATTCGTATGGTTATTACCACAAAAAGTCTTGGAATATTCATGTACCGTAGTGTTGTAAAATCAAAGAGTACCGAGCTCATATATATGTTTTAGAATGAGAGACATTAAAGTGGTAGAATTTTGAGTCCTAATGAACTACAACAAGGATATGCGTTAAAATAGGAAAGTGTCCTATTCCTAGTACACCACTTTGTCCAAGGCTGTGTTTATTAGAAGTTTATCGACTACCTTCACCTCGATTATATTATTTCCGAAATAGCATAAACTATTTGAATATGTCGAAAGTTAAGATAAATATGGTATGTCTTCATATTGAGGACAATCAGAACTTTTTCAATATCTTCATTAGAACATCACAATGACAAGAAGAAATCAGAAACAAGTTATCGCTCCATGGTAAAAGCTAGTAAGATACTAGCGACTAGCTAATACACATTAGAAGAAACCATGGCACCGTCCGAAATTATTATTGACAGGATCACCAGATCCCACAAAGTTTCGACCAGGTTTTACCTCGTACTGATCCATAAACTCGATCCCAGATGTCTCCGGAAAGGCTGACAGCGGATTCATCATCTCCGACATAAGTTTGCTACCCTGTTGTGAAACACTCTTCTTCAGATCTTCCATGGCGTTCCTCAACTGCTCGATCTCGTTCAGCTCCAACTTCTCGATCGGTCTCTCCCACCAATATTGGCTTTGGTTCGCTTTCCTCATGCTATCTAGTGTCTCGCCTCTTTTCTTCTCTAGTTCAATATCGTTTAGAATCTGGGCTAACTGCAAGTTCAGTTCCCTGGCGTTGGCGTTCATGTGGGCCTCAACCAGACGGAACGGATCAGGATTCGGTGCAGGGCTCCTGGCCAAGAACCTATCAACTATGGACTCCACATTCGGGTGACCAAAAGAGAAAACCTTTCCGGCAGGTGAAAACACAATTATCGCGATCTCCACACCACATAGGGTGCAGAGTTCACTGGCCTTTTTGAAGAGGCCGGAACGACGTTTGGAGAAAGTGACCTGCAGATGATTCTTGATCTCAATTTTTGCAATCTTGATCTTTTGTCTGCCTAAGCTAGGTTTCTTTGCCATGTTTTACTCTGGAAAAATTATTCTTTGATTTCAGGAAATATGGTGTTGTGTTTATCAGTGTAGGAAACATATGAATTTATAGGGGACTTGGACTTATTACTCATAAAGATTTATTACTCATAAAGACACCTGATTTTGGAGTTATAAAATCTTCTTAATCAATGCTTCATGTTAATTTATGTTAATTTTGTTATATGAATGAGTATTTACTTAGTTTAAGTAAGTGTCCATAAACACAAGTAACTTGTTTGGTAATAATTGTGATAAACTTTTCATTTACTGCACAGATACTATGCACTACTTGGCAATTAATTATTGTGGAAACTGAAACTTGATTATCATGACATCTATTCATAATTATGTTGGTTGGTTCAAGTATATTCCAAGATAATAGCAGTTACATATCACAAAGTTTGGATTTATATAAGTTTCATGCAGATAAAATATCTTGAAAGATCTGAATTTGCATTCCAGTTACATTCTTGATGATTTTACACTCCATGGGAAAAACGTGCACAAATCAAATACTCCTCTTTGCGCGTATTTCTTACTGTTTATGCAAGAATGCTGCTAACATTATATCTAAAAGCTCAAACTATCACGGGTGTGAAATCTAGTACTCCAATAGTATATCACTACTGATCAGATTATTCTTCTGAGTTCTGTAGAGGTTCAAGTACCAACCTCGACTTGAATTCAGCCTGATCGTTGGGTGTTATAACATGAATTTACATCATTCGGGTTTAGATATGTAAACTGTGCTTGAACCTTTTCATAGATATTACAGTAAACAATTAATTTCGAAGAGATTCATACATATTAGTCTTCAGAGGTAGGTATGAATTCTAAGCGGAACCAGGCACCACAGCAAGACATTCTTTGTCCTTCCATGGTCTAAACGCATTGGCATGTACCACATTCTGATGAATATCACATTGTGAGAGTATATTAATCATGTTTGTTATGCTTCTAAGCGAAATAGGAAGAGAACTCGCAGAGTTACTTATAACCAAGGAGTGCCAAAAGAGTACAACAGAATCATTTTTCACTAACCTGAATCCAATAGAAAAATCCACGGAAGAGGGCCAAACGTTTTGGAAACTTGCGTCTGTACTTCGCAAGCTTCCTCTGTAGATCTGCATGCAATGAAGACAATGTCAGATTACATGTCCAGGAGTGGATGCAGAAACAGTTCAACCGGACATAATGAATACTTGGATTCTAAAAACGAACAGTTATCCGTGGGGTACAAATTGCATTGGCTAAAACCAAATAAGAAACCAAAAACTGACATGCACTGCAACTACTCTATGAATGCAGCTCCAATGGATATCCAGATATATGATAAAGGGTTGCTATAATTCAGTGATTACAGCAAATATTACAAGTTAAAGCCATAAAATTTTCAGATCAAACAACCTTCATTTGAATTACCAACATCTGGGAAATGTTGAAAAGCCCATCTGAGATATATAAACAACGGTTTCCTCCACTAACATAATTTCGCGTGGGGAGAGTGTATATATGAAACAATACAGATAAGTTGAATGTGAGATTCAGGCTGGTAGTAAAACAATACACGTGGAGTGGTATAGCAGCATTTAGTGTTGAAAGTTGAAAACTAACCATCATGTTGTTTGCGATAAGGCTTGAAATCTTGAAAGAGTTTCCGGTACTCATCCCAGTTAAATGGCTTCTTAATAACTTCGATAACACTTCTTCTGAAATCAGCCTTCGCACTGGCACTACCTGTCACCTGAAATTCATTGTCCATCACAATTTGTGAAAATGATAGCACACACTATGATAAAACTAGTGACGATGAATTTCACATGATCACAGAAAAGGAAAATGTGCAAGTAAATACAAGCATGGAAGGAGCAGGACAGAATGATACATACACTTGTATCCCTCATGTGAGGAATGAAACAGCCATTGTTATCTTCCATGATTTCAGCAGCATCTAGAATTTCCACATCAGTAGAATCTTCATCACTAAGCTTGTCCAGATTATATTTAGTACTGTCCGTGCGTTTCCTGTCCATCTGAATTGCGTTCTCTTTTATAATCACATTCTTCGACTTCTTCTGCCGATCTACCTTCGATTCATTATATGGTCGATCATGGTCAAAACGCTGAAAATGTATTTCCTGGGCTCCACCTTTCTTATGCACATTTGACTTATCTAACTTAACCAGCCTCCCGTGGTCTCCATTAGCCCTTTCTCTCTGTTTGACAATTTTTTCTGCCTTTGTCTGACTCTGCGGTACCTTTTCTTGCTTATCTCGAGCTCCCCTGTCACGTTTACTCTTTTCTTCTCTAGACCTCTTATTCAGCCTTTTTACAGGCTCATTGCACCGAATAACCAAAGGTTTCTCCTTGAATATTTTATTTGATATAGCAAGATTCTGCACCTTGTCATTTTGACCTTGTTGAGATATATTATGGTCCACGTTCAGACCTTCAGTCACCAGATTGAGTCTTGGGCTGTATCTTTGAAACATTTTGACTTTGCTTGTCTGGATCCCAGCTTTCTTGTACGCATCATTGTCTCCTGTTGCAACATTCTTCTCCTTCACCCTTCTTTTCTGGTTTCTGTTGCTCTGAAAATCTCCTCTGGCAGCATTCTTTTCCTTCACCATTTCTTTCACGTTTCCGTTGCTCTGCCTCTTGCATTTCTTACCTATCTGAGCTACATCAGTACACTCCATAGGTTTCCTTGTCACGTGATAACTCCTTTCCTTTTCAATTTGATTTGACCCACGAAAAATCACATCATTGAAACATTTCACATTATTCATCCCCAATAAATCTTCTCCACCCTTCCGTCCAATGAAGTTTGCATTTCTTTCTTGCTCCTGATTCACAAGACCAAGCTTCTCAACGGGTTTAAAACCACACGTTTTACTCTGCCACTCAGATTCAGATACCTCCCCCTCACTACTTTGTCCTTCATATACACATAATAGAGGAGAACCATCGTTCTCTTCCTCCAGGGCATACGCGTTCCCACTCTCCTTCATGCACCTCAAAACAGCTAGAAGCTGTGGGTCAACCTCATCATCAGAGACATTCCCATCAATACTAATTACATCTTCCAAATGTTCCTTGTGCGGTAAATCTCCTCCATCATAAACTGAAAAATGACGTGAATACCTTCCACGAGAACTTCCTACATTTTCCTCTCCCGGTAAAACACCGTTCTCTCCCCTCCCGCAAGGATTTTTAATCCCAGCAGCAGCCAGCATAAGGCTGAAAGCTCTATCATGATCATCATCTCCTCGGTTGCTACCGTCCCAGATCTTCCTACACTTAGCATCCCACTCATCTCTGGTCTGTCCAGATAAATCCTTACACCTTTTTGCATCCCATACAGCATCACTATCCGCTATCAACCCCATTACTAAGCAATGTAAAACAAAAAAAATAAAAATCACAAGTCCCACAAAACTTGTCAAGGAGCTATAATGCTGCAAACAAGAGAAGAAGGGATCATAAATACATATATAAAAAAGTTACCCTTTTTTTTTTCTGAGCCTGGTACATTATACATGTACATTTTTTCAACCCATTTACACCCCTGCATTTGTTCCCAAACATTTTACACTGCAAATTAATCAAATGACATTTGTTCTGGGATAGAGAGAGTAAATTTTTTCACTTGAAGAAAAAGCTGGAATCTTTAAGAAGATTGTGATGTAAGTAAAAGGTACAGAGAATTGTGCAACTTAGATCTCAGAGTATGAAGCATACATAGATTCTTCAAGAATTCAGTAAAATACACTAACAAAATGCTTATGCAATTTTAAACAAAAGTTGATGTTTAGCTTACCCAAAATCAAGAAATGTGTGCCACGTTCTCGCCGGAGAAAGAAGAATTACGGCAACACTTGATCGGAAAACAACTGGTTCTAGTACTGAATCCGTAAAAAGAGATTGTTGGTTGATAGGTGGGAAGGGCTAAAAATGAGGCAAGATCAATTATATCGTGCTTCTTGTACAGTGTTTGAGCATTCAATTCTACCCAACAATTTCTTCTTTCTACTATTTTCCTTCTGCACGGCAACCTACCTCTGTTGCTCTCATAAGTTAGCTTGCACGGCACAACTCGAGTTCACTGAGAGTTCCTGATATTGTAGTAATGACTCCATCCGCCCCATTAGCAAATATTTTCTTTTTCTCAGACAGAAAATTAGTGGTTGAGTAAATGATTGGAGTAGCATTTAAATGCCCTTTTGGATGTTGGATGTTACTCTGGAAATTTTGTGTTTGTTATGGCATTTAAATGTCGAAGATCGAAATAACTCTACAGTAGCAACATTTTTCTCTACCTATATAACAAACCTATAATACCCTATCAAATTACAATTTTATACCAAACACAATTTTAATAATCCCACTACAATTCCGATCAATATTCAAGCATTTAAATCGGTACGTTTAAGTAGCATGTCAATCAGCCCCTGATAAATTAATTGATATATCTATTTAAAATATTAATCAGTAAAATAGGCCGGGTTATTTATATTTACATACAATATAATAACAAATTAACTAGTGTATCAACTAATTAACTTATCAATTACTTGGGGGCTGACTTGGCCTAAAATACATTTAAAATATTCCATTTCAATTTCATTCCAAACATAATTTCACCAAAATTACATACAAATGGTCATTTGAGTGTCATGCCAATCATATTTTTAATCATTTACCAATTACCTTATCAGCTGTCAGCGATCTACGGAGAATGAGTGTAGCATCATAATCAATAAAGGCACTTTACGGTTGCAACACTACTAGTGATTTGTTGAATATGCAGCTGCAGAATGATTGTGGTAAGGTTAGATTGAGCTATAAGTAATGTCAATTGTGATCATCAGATAAGTGTATGTAATTACAAAATTTTGATGACTAACTGAGCCACTAATTTAATAGTCAAAAGTTGTATGCTTTCTCATTCCTACTTCAACATTTGAATAACTATAGACCAAGTACAACAATTAACTTTTCTTATGAACAGGTGCAAGATGGAAACAAAAGGGATTGCTGGAAATGGCACAAGGCCAAAGAGAACATGTACTCGACCAAAGAAGGGTATTCACAGCTATATTACAACAACAATGGTGGTTTGATTCCGTCTAAGAATTGGGCAAATATAGTGTAGATTAAAAGGTTTCCGCATAAATTATCTTACTTTGTTTAGCGCGTGGTGATGGACAACAACACTTGCAAATTTAAAGAAGAGGAATGTGATAAACTCGGAAGAATCATGTTGTTGCATATTCTGTGAGTCTCAGGTCGATGAAACATGCCTACATTTGTTCTTTGGTTGTAGTGTTGCGATGAAACTGTGATATCTTATCCAGGCCTAGTTGAATCTCTCCCTGTTGAATGTAAGGGATGTGGAAGATGGTATGATGCAATTCGCAAATTTAGTACCTACTAGAATCAAAAGTGTGTGGATGTTGGTTTGGCATGCGTGTCTGTAGAATATTTGGAAGGACAAAAACGACTTAATGTTCAGCGGAAAACTTTTCAACCCTTTTGAGATTGCTGACTCGAGTAAACGGAACATTTTGTGATTGTTGAAAGCTCGAAACCTGATCAGGCACGCTTACGAGTACAAAGATTGGGAGAGATTTCCGAGTACAAAGACTGCGCCAGAAAGAAGTGCTAAATGTGTCTTTGGTATCTGGTGATGGATAATAGCAGATGAATTGTTGGTTTGAAGAGTTAACTTGCGGGGGATTAAGATAGAGTTTTGTTTAGGTACCAGTTTTTTTGGTTTGCTGCTTTTGTGGTCTGATGGTCTGATGCAGCTTGGTTTCATTTTAGTTTTCTTTTGGTTTTTGCGTGGTTGGTTGTGTGAGGCGGATTTTGTATCTTGTTGGGATTATGGCACTTGTTGTGTCATTAATCTGTTGTAATCCAATTTACTTATTCAAATTTTTATTTGAATAACTATAGAGCTTATATAAAAGTGCATTCATGATAGTGAAGTTTTCAGTAAATACATCCTAAAATACACTTCATATGTATAGCGTGTGTCGCTATTTCTACATGAGTATAATTTATTTATCGATTAATATGTATTGGTGGTGAACAATCTTCATGTGATGTTTAAAAAGTTTTAGTAAGATAAGTAAGTACTTTTTTTTTTAACGATTGAAGCAGGTGACTCGAACTCCCGACCTATTAGTTGGAGGGGAAGCAACTTTATCAACTGCATTGCACTTCGTTGTCATGATATGTAAGTACTTATTTTAGCGTTATTCGAGTATATCTGCTAGGCTTATAAATGGATAATATATAAACATAAACTTTTTCGTTGCTATTGAAAAAGATTTATTTTGAAATAAATATTATTTATTCTGTAATTTATATATTGTTAACAACTCGGACAAATTAATTGTAAGTTTACATAAATATTAGTAGAATTGTACCAAGACAGGTTCAATATAACTTAGAAAATCGTTTAACTCATAGTGAACCATCAAACAAGACTAGATTACACATCTTTACACGTGAGTAGCGTGTGATATCTACCAGTGGCGAATCTAGAAAAATATTCCAGATGGGTCGAACTTTAACTTATAATTTTCACAATTAAAATATTATTATCATATTAGTATATTATACAAGAATATTTATCATCATTTACTCATTGATATTGCATAACATGAATAGGTATATTTAAAGTTAATATTTCTTTTATGTATTTATAAATTTGTTACGAAATATTATAAGGTGGGTATGCAATAATATTTTTATACCTTGAGAAAACAATGTATTTTTATTATAAGGTGGGTATGCAATAATATTTTTATACCTTGAGATAACAGTGTATTTTTATTATAAGGTGGGTATTCACAGCTATATTTTTTATTTTCGCACTACTTATTTAAAGTCGAGGCAAGTTGAGGTGGATCGAATGACCCCCTTGATCGAGTGACCCCCTCGACCCACCCTAGATCCGCCACTGACATCTAATCTAATATTATCATAATTCGTGTGTGAATCCGACTAATCAAACTCCAATTACCTACGAAAGTCCTCTCATATATATTTTTCATAACTCGTGTGAGAATCGATACACTTCTACACTTCTCATTCAGTCACATAGTTTAATATTTATTTAATTGGGCGTGCCGAACTTGAACGGTATATTATGATTGTTTATGTAACGTGCCAAACTCGACTGAATTTGATAAACCTCGTTTATATTTTTAATACTTTTTTAAATATTTTTTAATCGAAGCATATATTTCTTATAAATACTAAGCCCAACTATCATTCTCCTTCTTCTTCCACCCAAACATACTCAATTCCCAATCTTCAAAATCCACAGAAGCTCAAATCACAACCAGATATGGATGCTCTTGATTCAGTTTTCGACCCCTTGAGAGATTTCGCCAAGGACAGCGTTCGTCTCGTCAACCGATGCCACAAGCCTGATCGCAAAGGTATAATTTTCGTACAACCTAATGTAGAAAGTAAATTTCAGCTGAATTTTGAATGTTTTAGTGTAATTTTCTTTTTTAAACGGCTAAAGGTGACTTGAACCCGACCTATTGGTTGGATTGTCTATGTTTTGGTGTAATTGATTTCATTCATGCTTGCAGAGTTCACACAAGTGGCGAATAGAACCGCGATAGGGATTGTGGTTATGGGATTTATTGGCTTTTTCGTCAAGCTCATCTTCTTTCCCATTAACAATATCATCGTTGGTGCTTCATAATTTTCTGCTTGGTAAGTTGATTGGTTCTGTATACTGGTATAGTTTGGATCTTGACTGGAATTTTGTATTCTCTTACTGTTTATGACTCTGTTTGTATGGTTGTTTGCTGTGTTTTTAGCTTCTGTGTTGGTTATCGGATTTTCTGATGCTGTATGTATTAAGGGGAAATATGGATGTATCAAGGAATTATCTACATTTCGTTGATGATTATCTTGAAATAGCTTTGTATGAATTTCTGTTTGTGTAATTAGCTTCTGTATCGGCTATTATAATTGGTCGGATATCGAATGTTGCATGTATCAAGGAAATATCCTCTGGAACCATCTTAAATACCATTATTTTCTATCCACGACACCATGTCAATTGCGTTGATGATGAGTCTGTAGTGAATATTATCACTAAATAAGTGTGTGCTCGTTCTTGTCTCATTTGTGAATCCTAGCTGCTGCTTTTAGGTTGTAATTCCGAGTGTGCTTAGGTATGGTTACAATATATGAAGTACTATACACCGTTGACCTTGCAGGGATGATAAATTTCTTAGCTTGGTTTATGTCTATAACTGGTTGCTTCTCTGTAAGTGACCTGTTTTGATTATTTTCGTGTTGAAGGAAGTCAATTATGTAAAATATTGGACATTGTTGGTGTGGGATGTTTGTGTTTGTTCACCCATGAGCTTTATGGATACTGAACAATATACATTCTGTTTGTCTTGTTGGGGGTGTCATTCTCCTGTGCTGTGCAATGTGTTCTATGTGCTTTAATGCTCTTTGGGTGCGCAGCTTCTCAGATTCTTTATACTTGGACACGCTGTCAGTTAATACAATATATGCTCTTTTATTAACTTATATTCCATATATCTTGTTAGGTCTGTTATAAGACATGAATTCTTGCTCATGCTTTTTCATTTCAGTTTCTTAATGTTATTAATTGAAGCATCTTTTTTTTGTGGTCAGTTGAAGATGACTTAATCCTTGTTCGTTCGCCTTTGCAGGCTTGTACATGGAAAGATGACCGTGATATATGATAGAAGCAGGGAGGAATGCCAGTCTGAAGTTCAGTTTACGTGCATTAAAATTTTGTAGAAATTTTCCATGTAGTAGTGCCGTTGATGGCCCCCTTCCATATGAATGATCTTACGACTATTACATTTTTCTTTTTCCAACTGGCATTTTGATGGTTGACCTACTTTAGTTCTACTTGTACGTCTTATTCCTCTTCTAGACTGAAGTTCTCCATCTGTTTCAGTGTGAACTAATCGACCTAAAAAGTTGTTCCGTGGGTATTGGCGTAATTGTGTTCTAATCTAAAATCTAATGTTAAATCTTGTTAAGAACTATGGGTAGCTTAGTGTATAAACATGTGGACAACTATCTGTCTGGAACTCGGTTTTACAGAATTTTATGGTTGCGGGTTCTGTGAATCAGCTGAACACAAACTCTTGAACAAGTATATTGTCATGACACTCAAATGGCCATTTGGATGGGATTTTGTTGAAATTGTATTTGGAATGAAATTGAAATGGGGTATTTGAATTGTATTTTAGGTCAAATCACTGTTCATCGAGCCAAATAGAGCGATTTAAATGCAATGTCAATCAGCCCCTTAGTCTAAAATCGAAGTGCTAGGCAAAATTCTGGTTTTGGTGCAGTTCTAGGCTATATTCTAGTACATCATGCAGGCCAGATGGGAGCAGTTCCAACTTTACAACATACAAATGTAGTCGTATGCAGTATAGTGTGAATGTGGTTTCCAATGATACGTCTAAACAGTGTTTATTTCATGGAGATATGCGAACTGGATAATTTTTGCCAGTGCATGCTTGACAGTCTTCTCGTCTCGTGTTATGAGTAATCGGATACTTAAAGTGCGCTTCAATTGATCATGCCTAATGTAGTTATAGTTTGTCGTTGGACCTTTTTGAAAATTTGCAGAAACTGAGAGATCATTTGAAGTAGTTCTGATGGCTTCTGGTCTGTCTGTGCTTGGTTTGTTTTAATCACAGTGTTGTTGTTATTCTCTTTGACTATCAGCCTGAGGTGTATCACTGAATTTATTCCCAGCTGGTTGGTGAACAACCACAGCAACACCACCAACCAAAACCATTGTAGCTCAACTCCATTCAACAAATAGGACACAGCCAAATAAGGACTTGGTGTATTTAAGCACATCCATCAAGTAAAATCACTCAACCCACACTTAGCATCTTGAACGAAACAAGAAAATGGCTAGCAAGAACTCTCATGACAAACGTTCAGGAGCCGAAATAGTCAAAGGAGCTGAAGAATGCTTCGCTCACTCCCTCAAGATGCTAACTGACCTAGGCTTCCCTAGTGGCGTGATGCCACTCAAGGACCTCGAGGAGTGTGGATTAGTCCGAGAAACTGGATTCGTGTGGATGAAGCAGAAGCTCCCGTACGATCATTTCTTCAAAGAGACAAACACTCTGGTGCGATATGATAGCGAGGTAACCGCATACGTGGAGAAAGGTAAGATGAAGAAGATGACTGGGGTGAGGAGCAAGCAGCTTCTACTGTGGGTGCCAATAACTGAAATGAGCATTGAGGAGCCTGGTGATAAGATTTACTTCAAGACTTCAGTGGGAATTGGCAGGTCTTTTCCTGTTACTGCTTACATGGATGCAGAGGAGAAGAACAAGTATTTGGAGAAAATCAAAATCAATGAATAAACTGCTGCAATTTGGCCATTATTACTATCTTATTGTTTATTGTTATGGCTACTGCTTAAATTTGAAATTGCATTTGACATGAGATTTTAGCAAAAAGGATTTGTGATGATTTTTATCCTTGGTTTAATGATTCTTATTATTTGTGTTCGTTATAAAAATTATCACGTATTTTTATTTACGCCAGTCTATTCGATCTATATGCACGTTTAAAATTTTTGCAACCGTTTAAATTCACGTATTTTCATATACATGGTATGTACTCTTTAAATAAGGTATTTAGATAATAGGGCTGTAAACGAGTCGAGTTTTATAAATTCTTGGCTCGTTAAGCAATATTCCATATGTGCTAAGCTCGATCGAGTTGCATATATATATATATATATATATATAT
>JAYMSP010003600.1:0-19160 GCA_036897095.1 Plantago elongata
CACGTACTTGGCACTTGTGAGAAACTACGACAACTTGCCCAACGAAGCCAAAGCACACTTAGAAGCACTAGGCAAACAACTGTTTGAATCGGACTAATGGCGAAGGATCGGAGTGTGGCTTGTTTATTTTTACTTTTCCTTCTGCAGTGTGGCGAGTTTTTTTTTACCTTCCGAAGTGTGGTGTGGTTGTATTTTACTTTCCGAAATGTGACTAGTTTGTATTTTACTTTTCGAAGTGTGCCTTGTTTGTAATAAAATCAGTGTGCATTTTGTTTGTGTTTGAATTCGAATTCGAATTTGAATTTGTCAGGCATCTCGTGAAACATCTTATCTTTACTTTACTTTGTCAGGATTCTTGTCAGATCTTATCGAAAATACAATGTTCAAGTGAATCCAAGGTTAGATCTTATCTTTACTTTATCTTTATATTTACTTTTGTCGAGAATCCAATGTTCAAGTGACTCAGTTATGAATAATGAATGACACATTTTTATCTCCAGAAAATTGTCTATATAATGCAATCATGGAACTCATTTGTAGACACAACACCCCCAGTCCTTCTTCCTATGTATTAATTACACTGAAAACACTATATCCACTAATTATGTTCAACCCAATACCTGAAACCAGTACTTCATCCAAGAACAGTTCGTCATCTGATGAACTTTTCGATGGCTCTTCTACATCCAATCCTTTCGTACAAATGCAAAATATGATTATGCAGAACATGCCAAATGTGATCCAACACTACCAACAACAACAGGTCAAGCCATGGCGTAGTGGCTACACACGTGCTTACATTGACAGAGAGTGAAAATCGTGTGTTGTGGGCTTGGAGCGAGACTACTTCAGTATTCGTCCAACATATACATCAAAATTTCGACGGAGATTTAGAATGGAGAGACCATTTTTCGAACGGGTGGTTGGAGGTTTGTTGCGTCAAGATGATTACTTTGTATGCAGACTAGATGCTACTGGCCGGCAAGGGTTAACCACACTACAAAAATTGTACCGCCACAATTCGCATGCTAGCTTATGGGGCATATGCCGACACGTTTGATGAGTATTATCGGCTTGGTGAAACCACGGCTCTCGAGTGTCTAAATCACTTTTGTGACGTCGTTGTTGCTGAGTTTGGTCCAACATACATGCGCAGGGCCAATGAGGAAGATTTACGAAGGTTGTTAGCAATCAACAGTGCACGAGGGTTTGTGGGCATTCTTGGGAGTATCGACTGTATGCACTGTACATGGAAGAACTGTTCGAAAGAGTGGCACGATCAATCCAAGGTAGGAGTAAAAAGTATACTCTTGTGTTAGAAGCAGTAGCATCCCAAGATACTTGGATATGACATTCATTCTTTGGGGTTTTCGGAAAATACAATGACTTATGAATCGTGCAACGTTCACCGATGTTCGACGATCTCCTTAATGGCACGGCCCATCAGGTCAACTTTGAGGTCAATGGCCATCAATACAACATGTCTTACTATCTAACCGATGTGATCTACCCACCTTGTGCTACGTTTGTTCCTGCCATCCCGAATCTGGTAACTTACAAACAATTCAAGTTCTCCGAGCTTCAAGAGTCCTGCCGCAAAGATGACGAACGTGCTATCGGAGTTATGCAAGCACGATTTGCAATTATACGAAATCCTGCACTTGCGCACAACAAAGTCATTCTCTTGCAATTATACGAAATCATGCACTTGCGCACAACAAAGTCATTCTCAAAAAGATTATGGATTGTTGCATAACACTCCACAACATGATAGTTGAAGATGAGCGCCACAAATACCTAAACTATGACAAAGAAATTGAAGAGCCTGAACAAGATACCCGTGAGCATGTACCGGATCTCATTGATGGAGTTCATGTCCGTCGGGCGCCGTCTACAATAAATACTATCCCGGAATACATGAACAATTTACGTCGGATGCATAGTATAATCACGCACACCTAGCTAACAAACGACTTAATGGTACATGGAGGCTACAATGAAGATGGATCTTCTCCTGTCGAGGTTGTGTGTTTGTTTATTTCGATGTTGTGTGTTGCGGGTTTGTTGCATTTCATTTTCGTTTCATTTAAATTTTTCGCACGTACTTATAATATATTCGTGGTTTGTTATATCTCAATAAATTATAAAACGTTTTCAATAAAATGTAATTTGTTTTATTTCGGGTGACCAGCTGAATACAATCTCGGAGTCCATCTCAACAATTAGCTTGTGAGTTCGTCTTTCCCAGGCTAGTTCGAGTCCTTGTAATAGGCTTTTGAGCTCTGTCTCGTTCACAGTGGGGGCGTCCAATTTCTGCGAAAAGCCCCATAACCGCTTGCCTTTGTCATCTCATAACACATCCGATTGCCTCCCAAATTTTCCAAGGGTCGACAACTGCCGTCGACATTCAATTTAGACCAAGAGACAGGGGGTCTTATCCATGTATAATGTTTCTTAAACTGCAGGTATCAACTTCATTTGGATATCACTACTAAGCTGATTAATAAGGAAGAGCAGCCTCGATTTGCTGTCTGCCTTACCTCGAAATATTCATGCATTACGTGATATCCCTAAGGACCAGATTGTGGCCGTGAAAATGGCTGGCCAGCAGGCTTTAAGATTCAGGGTGTGCTCGAATTGAGAGAGGAGGTTCTCTTCGATCCATTTCGCATCCGGGATAACATTGTCTTCCAGATTGCTTTGGCAGCCGGACAATGCCGAAGGATATGTACCACACTTTCCTCTAGACCTCTACTCCCGGACAGCTAATACAATATGGTACCGGAGCCATTTGTCAACGAAATCTGAGCTCATTTGTTAGTATTAATTGCGCTATTGCATATATCTTTTCTTGCACATTCTGTTTTCGCATTTTGAGTAACTGGAGATTAATGTGAAATAGTATTTAAGTTCTTGTGTTGAAAGATAGAGACCATTTTCAAGTAAATGTATGCAGTACTCAAATTAGGAGATACAGGTGCAAAAGATCACTGATTGAGTATATAGTTTTTGCTTCAAAACCTCATCTCAAAGGCCTGATTTGTATGTAACATTTGTTGCCGGAATCCACATGTCGCCTTGTACGAACGGGCCAACAGTGAACTTCTTAACCTGATCAGCATTGAGATTGAGTTTCAAACCCTTCCAATGAACCCTGTTCCAAGTCCCAGCACCTGCTCCATAGTTCTGATATTCGGCGTAAAAGATCGTATTGGGAGCAGATGTACCTATCCAGGGCAACCAGCCTGATGGACTGATAAAACTATTCATGACACTGTTAAAGATAATCGTCGTTGAGAAATCTTTCCAGGGCCGACCCAGGAAAGTACTCACCCCCGTCAGGTTTTCCTTTGGCCAAATGGTGCAACTCTGGATTGAGATTCCGGTGTTCATGTTCGGATCCTTCTTTCCTTGGGCCGTGATGGTGTTCTGTTGGCCTGGCATGGGCCTCCTTGGTAGGATGTTGCAGTTTTGGAGTACAACTGCAGCATTTCCAAAGATAAAGTCTACCGTGCCATAAATGTCACATTCGCGGTAAAACTGGCGGTTAGAGTGGGTATAGAGGGTGTCCTGGAATGCATCCATGGTGCAACGGTAAAACACTGAAAAGTCAGCTGTTGACAACAAGGCAACGGCTTGGTGCTTGACAGCACCTGCTGTATTGCGGAATCCCATGTCTCTGGCTATGAATCCTTTGCCAAAAACAGCTGCAAAAAATGTAACACAATTAGCAAGTGAAGTGGAAATTCTGTAAACTCAAATTTATAGGTATGTATCAATTTACCAAAGGTTGCAGACTGGAAAGTTGGAGTTCCATCAACATTGTTGAGTCTGGCAGAAACAATGGTTGAATCTTTGCCATCACCAACCATCATCACATTCCATTTTGTCTTTTCAACAAGCACATTCTCATAGTATACACCCTTCTTCACATAGATCACATATCGCTTTTCGCTCTTTTCAGGAACATGCTTCAGTGCATCAGAAATTGTCTTATACTTCCCGCTTCCATCTTTAGCCACCACGACATCAACCTTAATGCTTGAATTTGAATTTTGAATTAGCTTCCCATCTTTTGATGAAAGCCAGAGTGGTGGTGCAGGAGTAGCCATCAAGCGCCTCTTCCCAGTTGAGCCTAATGCGCTAATCGAGTTATCAAACATGCTGATTATAGCAAGACTGTTGCTAGTGTACTCATTAGAGTTCTTGAAAGTTTGATCTAGAACACTGCTTAATGTTCCATTGGATGCATCTAGCAGTTCATCAAAACATGTTTCCTGATAAGTCCCTGCTGAACTCAACCATGTTCTTAAGTCGTTGAGTGTGTTGGATTGATTTGTCTCTGTTACGGATAACGAACTGTTGAGATGATCCAATGCAAGAGAGAACAGTTCTTGGCAAGCTTCTAGAGCCACTAGTGTTCTCTGATCAGTGACATTTAACTTCTTAAAGAAAGTGTCGGAGGCATTGGAAAGTTCGGCAATGGCAACACGAACAGATAATTTGTACAAATCGAGAGGCTTGACGCTGCCTGATTTCACCAAAGGCTCGAGGCTGGTGTAACAAGAGTCGGGATACAATGTGGAACTGCAAACAGCTTTGATCGACGAAATGGCTTGATTAGTACCTCCTGCACCGGATTTGCTGTCGTTGGTTTGAGTCACTGCAACCACAGTGGCCGCAACCACGCAGACAAGAACGAAAGAAGACAAGCCGATGACTGTTAGACGCTTGTGCGTTTTCCTAAGCGCAGTGAGACGTTCTTGCTCGACTTCATCAAGCTTGCCATAGGGATTGATGTTGGCCATGGCTTGACTTTATCTTTTTTCTTTTTGTGTTGGATTAAATCTGAATGTGATGGCTGGCTTGTTTGAAGAGGATGAATGGAGCTTTGTATATATAAGAGGTTGGTAAGTGGGAAGCATGAACAATGATGAAATGGAGATCTGTAAGGCATGGAAAAACTCTGAGTGGTAATCATGTTATGCAAGAAACTTGAGTCTTTTCTTGAATATTTGGTAAGGAACTGAAGTCAATAACTCCACCATGTAAGCCAGTTTTGGTACATAAAATAATTATATCTCCATGTCAATGTGGAGATATATGCTTTTAACCGATTCAAACATATATAGTTGTGTATCTAGGGAGGGTTAGAATCTGAGATGTTGAAATAGTCTTTTGGATTAATACATCTGTGATTCTTGGTGCATTTATTATTTTTAGTTTGTGTTCTATGTTCTTCCTTTAATTTATTATAGTTTTAAAATGCAATATAATATTTGCACGTTTCTTAATTATTTATTTTCAAGCATCAGTGTGATAGTTCTAATGAGATTTATTATGGTTTTAACCAAGTAATTGAACATATTATGCAGGTGTGATGATGACATCGAGTTGGATGATAGGTATATCAAAGTTGCCAATGTAGTATTGAAGTAACACACATGCAATAAAAGATAGATCGAGAGAAAAAGCCTATTTTAGCAACTCAATTGTATTTGCATAAAAAACATCGAGTAGAGATCTATTGTGATTTTTTTATACGAGAATAGATGTTTTAAAATCTCTAGATGATTAAATGTTTCAAGTATATTGTTTTAAATTTGTTTATTGCTCTTTTAATGATTTTTCTAGAACCTTTAAACTTATATTTAATGGTTATTTAACGGTACTAGTTTGTTACTTTTTAAAACTATAATAAGTCATTATAAAAGTATCATACATTTCCGACGCATTAAAAACTATCATATCATCACTTAAAACATTAACACAATACTTTAAAACTGTAACAAAAAACTATGAATGCTTATAACTTAAAATTATATAATATAGTAAAAGTATCATAAAAAATGTGTTAGACGGTTTTTTAGAAATCCGGTCGGTCAGACCGATAAAACCCACAAATCGGTTAAAATCATAAAAACACAATGATTTTTTTTATATATTAAGAAAATCTTACTTTTTCTAAGACTTTGGTAAAGATCTATAGGCATCGAGCTCCTTTTTCGTTGTCGGGTGCTCACAGTTTTTGTATTTTAACGATGAATTTGGACCAAATTCACAATGACCGGACCAAACCAAACCTATTTCGGTTCGATTTTTCCGGGCCAACAGAAAAACACAAAATTCGGATGCTCAGCTTAGCTTAGCTCCATATTCATCGAATTCGTCACGTAGAAGTGCTGTTAAAAGAAAAGATAAATCGTCACTCGAGAAACTCAAGATAGATTGGCTTCTTCTTCTTCTTCCTCACACCATTCTACTGAAATTGGGTTGCCCCTCAAACCCTCTCACTCTCTCAATTCTTGTCCACTGTAATGGCAGCTCGCGGTCTGACTGTACTTTCAACTATACCCTCTTCTTCAACCTCAAATAGATCGTCAAGAAATCCCCATGAACAGGTTTTAAAATTCGCTCTCACAAGTTCATTTAGGGGCACAAAGCTACCTGTTATCCCGTCAAGTTTCAATCTTGTTGCTTCCAACAGACGTCTATCCATTGTCTGCAATCTCCCAACCACGTAAAGTTTCTATCTTTCGGATAAAAATCTGTTCTTGGTTCGGATTAGCTAAACTGTTCTATTGATTTGTGCACTTGTTGTTTTGTTTTTGTAGAATTGAGCCAGTTGCTGCTGACAAGAAGCCAAAGTAATTATATTTCTTACGAATATTGAATACGTTTGTTGTATGTTTCTGTGTTGGAGTTACTGAGTGGTTTGTGTGTGCAGATGGTCAGCGACGGCGATTAAGGCCTTTTCGATGGGGGTATGTGAGGGTTTGAAGTTCAAGTATAAGGCTACTGGTACTGAGGCTCTGCTTATGGGCATAATGATAGAAGGTTTGCGTTCTCCGTGCACTTACACTCTTTATTTTGTTTGTCTTAATTGCACACAATTGCTTTACATGGTTTGATTTGCCAATGAGTATGTTTCTGCGGTAGTGTGAGTATTTGCGTTTGGATTGACTTTAGGGAAGTTACAATGTCACTCATATGACTCTTCTATTGGGGATGAATTAATTTGAATGTGTACATGTAATGAGGTGTGTGTTTATATTGTAGGAACCAGTGAGGGTTCCAACTTTCTAAGGGCACATGGTTTTACACTTTTCGAGGTGCGAGATGCAACTGTGAAGTTGAGAGGAATTGGCGACTATTATGACCCTCCACCCTTTGACCCACCCATGAGTAAACGTGCTCTGAAAGCTCTTGACTGGGCAATAGAAGCAAAGTTGAAGTCAGGTAGTTTTAATAAATTACTGTTTGCTAAGATCTCACTTGTCAGTCTACATTTATACTATTCTGAAAGTTAATGTTCAGTCATTAATGATGGATTCTTATTCTGTTGATTGGAATCTGGACTTCGGTAGGACTGTCGGAGTACTCCCTTACTTTCTTTCTAGATTGTTTACCTGAGTGATTGAGTACTGACCCTGTACGTTTGGATCATTTACTTGGACATTTTCATATTTATTTATGAAGCATATGGAAACACATAAGGTTAGGTTCACTTAAGCTTTTTGCTGGAGCTGTTTCTGTTGTCTCAGTAACTTGTTAGACTACTAGTTAAGGTATGGGATTTGGTGCTCAACTGGGCTTATCTTCTGGAAATTTTCAGTTTTCATGGTTAGGAGATGGACTAGGTTTGAGAACTTAATTTGGAACTTGATTTAAATGAAAACCTTCAATCATTCTGAAGAAAACTACGTTAAAGTTCTAACAAAGACTGGTAGCAATCAGTCCATTTGATCATTAATATAATAAATTAATAATAGGCGAAAAACTTTTCCTTGTATGAAATTGCATCACTGGGCTATAAGACACGTATAAATAGCATAGTGCTTGATTACTGCCATAAGTATTTTTTGCCCGTTTCTTGATTATGGGACATATGCATACAATGATTGAGCAAACGATGTGCCTTTTTGCATTATCTTCATAAATCTCGGTCACTTTTTGTTCCAGACCTATAATATGTGGCATTACAAAATTGAGGTGTACTGTAAGAGTCCATCGGTTAATATGGTTACCGGCATTCAAATTTTAAACATGAATGTGCTTTGTTTTGAGTCTCTGTGTGGCATCTGCTTCTTGGATATGCGGCTTGAATATGTCTATGCTGTAAGAAGAGTCTTCGGTTTTTCTTACCCCCTTGCTAAGAAATCCCTGTCCTTAAAAGTGATTTGATTGATTTATTTTGCTGCAGGTGAAAGTGGGGAATTAACTACTGGACATATGGTTCTTGGAATTTGGTCTGTAAAGGAGTCGGTGGGATATAAGCTATTAACTCAATTAGGCTTTGATGATGAGAAGGCAAAAGAGTTGGCCAAGACAGTGAATATTAATCTCGACCTACTTTAGTTCGTTCCCTTCTATGCAGTTTGACAAGGATATAAATCTTGAACTTCAAATAGTGTTGTCTGCAGTCCAAAGGTCTCGAAGTCCCTCTAGCATGGCATATCCTTGAGCCACATGAAATAATCTGCATGGTAGAAGATGTGTGCGGATATGCAAAGTCATTCCTATCAATGATCAGTTTTGTGGTAATTCTTTGTAATAGGAAACATTAATTATTCTGATTCAAATGTCCAAACATGTAAACTTCTTGCATTTATGGTGTACCCTGTTGCTTATTCTGGTTTGAGCATGCATCTCTGGTTTGATCGGATGAACAAGTCTATTATTCTGTACATTAGATTGGCAAGAAACATGAATTGCTTGAAATTTTAGGTTATGCAAAGCATTCTGTTTTGTGTTAGCCGGTGTTGCAGGAGCATTTCTCGAGCTATTTTACCATTACAAGTTCAGCTTTCCTTGAATTTTGATAATTGCATATGCAATTGGTATTACATTACTTCCATTTGGCTGTAATAATTACAGAAAGTTGATATTGCGTTCCTTCAATTTAATTGGACGCATTTGATGAATTAATGTGCTTTTATAGATTATGTGCTATTAGTACAAGTAGGCGTTGTTTAATAGCAACGGGAAATGCAGTAGATGCTTAGTCTATTTAGTGTACTGGTAGTGTTTTATGGCTGTGGTCCATCTTGTAGCTAAACACGAGTGTTAAGTGTTAAATTGTGTTGTGACGTACAGAGATATACATTACTCACTGTGCACTTGTTTGAGTTATGTTTTAAACAAATGTATTCCCTAATTTTATTCATGTGCCTTTACAGCTTATGTTTCGTAGCACTAGTTGCCCTTGTTTAGTCGAAGATTGATATGTGGTGAGCTGTTTAGTCTAGTTTACTTAAATGTGTGGTTGTTTTATGGAGCAGAAAAATACATTACTGCTGTTTGATTGTTTGAATTTTTACCTTAGACAATGGTATGCGGTTCTTTGTAAATTTCCATTTTAGACGAGTGGTCTATGAAACATGCATTTCCTGGGATGAATTTGGCATGCATTAGCTGTTCTATAGCCCGGGTGGGATATTCTATTAGTTGTACAGGACAATTCAGTGATCTGCTTAGTGTATCTAGAGAAGTAGAGAAGTAGGTTAGAGCTTTTTATGAGTTGCATTTCTTTTTTTAATGTGAATTGTGAATGCTGAGACAATTCATGCGAGTCCAACTCACGATGAAAAGCCTGAAAGGGCATGCCAGTTAAATAGCTGAATAGAGAGAAAACATGGCAAAGGCAACAAACCGAGCTACCGACATATCCAATCTTGCTGTCAGCATTTGACCGTACTTGTTTCGCTCCCAGGGATCGGTGCATTAAATTCAGAGATAGTTTCATCTGTTTGAGTGACTGTTTGATTAGTCTCGGTTGTCAACTCATTGCCGTTAGTGATATTTTACTGTGTTTTAGAAACTGAGAAGCAGGGAATGGTGTACAATACAATTGGCAAACAGGGACACAAAAATTCTTGAAGAATCAAAACAAGCGTGCATTACAGATTCAAGCCCTTGTTTGTTCGGATAAAAATCTGTTTTTGGTTCGGATTAGCTAAACTGGTCTATTGATTTGTTCACTTGTTGTTTTGTTTTTGTAGAATTGAGCCAGTTGCTGCTGACAAGAAGCCAAAGTAATTATTTTTTCTTTTGAATATCGAATTGGTGCGTTTGGATTTGTTATGTTTCTGTGATGGAGTTACTGAGTGGTTTGTGTTTGCAGATGGTCAGCAACGGCGATTAAGGTGTTTTCGGTGGGGGTATGGGAGGGTTTGAAGTTCAAGTATAAGCCTACTGGTACTGAGGCTCTGCTTATGGGCATAATGATCGAAGGTTTGCGTTTTCCGTGCACTTCTTACACTCTTTATTTTGTTTGTCTTAATTGCACACAATTGCTTTACATGGTTTGAGTTGCCATGAGTATGTTTCTGCGATAGTGTGAGTATTTGTGTTAGGATTGACTTTAGGGTAGTTACAATGTGACTCATATGACTCCTTTTTTTTTGGGATGAATTAATTTTAATGTGTATATGTTATGAGGTGTGTGTTTATATTTGTAGGAACCACTGAGGCTTCCAACTTTTTAAGGGCACATTTACACTTTTCGAGGTGCGAGATGCAACTGTGAAGATGAGAGGAATTGGCAACTATTATGAGCCTCCACCCTTTGACCCACCCATGAGTAAACAACGTGCTCAGAAAGCTCTTGACTGGGCAGTAGAAGCAAAGTTGAAGTCAGGTAGTTTTAATAAATTAGTGTTTGCTAAGATCTCACTTGTCAGTTTATGTTTATACTATTCTGAAAGTTAATGGTCAGTCATTAATGATGGATTCTTACGCTGTTGATTGGAATCAGGACTTCGGTAGGATTGTCGGGTACTCCCTTACTTTCTTTCTAGATTGTCAAGATTGTTTGCCTGAGTGATTGAGTACTGACCCTGCATGTTTGGATTATTTACTTGGACATGTTCATATTTATTTATGAAGCATATGCAAACACATAGGGGTTAGGTTCATTTAAGCTTTTTGCTGGAGCTGTTTCTGTTGTCTCAGTAACTTGTGAGACTGCTAGTTAAGTAGGTAAGGGATTTGGTGCTCAACTTGTGATGGACGAGGTTTTAGAACTTAATTTGGAACTTGATTTAATGAAATCCTTCAATCATTCTGAAGAAATCTACGTTAAAGTTCTAACAAAGGCTGGTAGCAATCAGTTCATTTGATTATTAATATAATAATAAATTAATAATAGGCAAAAAAAATTTCCTTGTATGAAATTGCATCGCTGGGCTATAAGACATGTATAGATAGCATAGTGCTTGATTACTCCTTAAGTATTTTTTGCCCGTTTCTTGATTATGGGACATATGCATACAATGATTGAGCAAATGAGGGACCTTTTTGCATTCATCTTCATAATTCTCGGTCATTTTTTGTTACAGGCCTATAATATGTGGCGTTACAAAATTGAGGTATACTGTAAGAGTCCATCGGTTGATATGGTTACTGGCATTCAAATTTTAAACTTGAATGTGCTTGGGTTAGAGTCTCTGTGTGGCATCTGTTCCTTGGATATGCAGCTTGAATATGTCTATGCTGTAAGAAGAGTCTTCGGTTTTTCTTACCCGCTTTCTAAGAAATCCCTGTCCTTAAAAGTAATTTGATTGATTTATTTTGCTGCAGGTGAAAGTGGGGAATTAACTACTGGACATATGGTTCTTGGAATTTGGTCTGTAAAGGAGTCGGTGGGATATAAGCTATTAACTCAATGAGGCTTTGATGATGGAATTCAAAAGTGTTGACCAAGACAGTGAATATTAATCTCGACCTACTTTAGTTCGTTCCGTTCTATGCAGTTTGACAAGGATATAAATCTTGAACTTCAAATAGTGTTGTCTGCAGTCCAAAGGTCTCGAAGCCACATGAAATAATTTACATGCTAGAAGTTGATTACGGATATGCAAAGTCATTCCGATGATCAATGAACAGTTCTGTGGTAATTCTTTGTAATAGGAAACAATAATTATTCTGATTTAAATGTCGAAACATGTGAACTTCTTGCATTTATGGTGTACCCTGTTGCTTATTATGGTTTGAGCATGCATCTCTGGTTTGATTGGATGAACGACTCTATTGTTCTGTACATTAGATTGGCAAGAAAGATGGTACATTAGATTGGGAAGAAACATGAAATGCTGTGAAATTTTAGGTTATGCAAAGCATTCTGTTTTGTGTTAGCCGGTGTTGCCAGATCATTTCTCGAGCTCGTTTGCCACTACAGGTTCAGTTCCACTTGAATTTTGATAATTGCATATACATTTGACTGTGTTAATTGCCGTTAAAATTGGTATTACGTTCCTACAATTCAATTGGACACATTTGATGAATTAATGTGCTTTTTTAGGTTACGTTCCTACAATTCAATTGGACACATTTGATAAAATTAATGTGCTTTTTTAGGTTATGTGCTATTAGCACGAGTAGGCTTTGTTTAGTTGGAAAGGGAAATGCAGTAGATTCTTAGTCTATTTAGTGTACGGGTAGTTCTTTATGGCTGTGGTCGATCTTGTAGCTAATCACGAGTGTTGAGTGTTGAATTGTGTTGCGATGTAGAGAGATATACATTACTCACTGTGCACTTGTTTGAGTTAAGTTTGAAACAAATGTATTTCCTAGTTTTATTCATGTGCCTTTATAGCTTATGTTTCGTAGCAATAGTTGCCCTTGTTTTGTCGAAGGTTGATATGTGGCAAGCTGCTTAGTCTAGTTTACTTAAAAGTATGTCGTTTTGTTGATTATAGGAGATTTATGCTGTCAGTTTATGGAGCAGATAAATGCATTTCCGGTGATGAATTTGTTATGCATTAGCTGTTCTATAACCCCAGGGGGGATTTTTTTTTAGCTGTACAGGACAATTCAGTGATCTGCTTAGTTCATCTACAGTACTGTGTTTTTAAAATCAAGGTCCATCTTGTAGCTCTTATAGAGTATTAAACTGTGTTCACGTGCTCAAACTTTTAAGGATATGGCAATATACTGATGTAGGTTGGAGCTTTTTATGAGTGGCATTTCTTTTCCTAATGTGAATTGTGAATGCTGAGATAATTCATGTGAGTCCAACTCACGATGAAAAGCCTGAAGGACATGCCAGTTATTATGCTGAATAGAGAGAAAACATGGCAAAGGCAACAAACCGAGCTACCGACATATCCAATCTTGCTGTCAGTGTTCGACCATAATTCTTTCGCTCTGATGCCGGGGATCGGTGCATTAGTTTCAGAGATGGTTTCATCTGTTTGAGTGACTGTTGGATTAGTCTCGGTGATCAACTTGCCATTAGTGATGTTTTACTGTGTTTTAAAAACTGAGAAGCATGGAAAGGGATGATACAATATGATTGGCAAATAGGGAGACAAAAATTCTGGAAGAATCAAAACAGGGATGCGTTACAGATTCAAGCCCTTGTTTTGTTCCTTTTTTCTCTTTTGGTTAGGTGTGTATTTTATTTCATGGTGGCAGGAAGTTCTTCTGTCATTGTGTTGGTTGTTGAAGAATGTCAACTGTTATTTCTGATAGAGAGGGTGGACTGGCCAAGCTGTGGCCGGGCCGGGTTTATCAGACATTTATTTCAAGAAAATTCAGTTACAGTGTTAACTTCTTGAAGAATGACAAAATTACAAGAAATAGCTAGGTAGCTTCTGTACGTCTGTTGCGATCTTCTTACATTATTACAAAGAATCAATGAATTGATCGTAATTGAATTAGACCCTATCATGAAGCTTGCTACCTTGAACCAACGGATTCTCCTTCTCGATCTTACTCCTCCCAACTGTCTTGAGATCGAATGTGCAACAGTGTTTCTCCGGATACCTGTGCATCCCACAATAGTTCCCGCCACAACGACACGAAAATCCCAAGAGTCCGATCTTCTTCTTGCAAGATTCACACTTGTTTCTCTTCTTCACATGTCCAGTACTCGGATCTTCATCTTTGTTCATGCTCAAAGAACCAACCAAATCTTTAACTGTCTCCATAGCAACTTTGTTTTCTTGTTTCTTGTTTACATGAACTTCTGCTTCAGCCATCTTTTCCTTCAAGTAAGCGTTGTAGTGCTGAGAACACATGCCGTGATTCTCCGTGGAACCAAAGAATCCACACCCGCCATGAGCGCAAAGGGACGGCGCCTGTGGAGGCTGCGACTTGCGGTTGCTGCTGCTAGCGGAGTCGGAGTTTGGATCCATTGTTCGAACGTAGTTGGTAGTTGATGATTTTGAGGTTTTGGATTGGTAGTTTTGGTGAGTAACGTGCAGAGAGTTGTGGTGTTGAGGTTTATATAGATGTGGTAAAAGAAGATTTGGTATGTACGAGTTAGATTAGGAATTGAGTCTAATTTGGAATGAGTTACCTTAATTAATTAAGTGCTAATTAGTATTGCTTTCACTTCAAGGTTTTCTTAATTCTGTTCTTGTAACTATTTTACCTTTAATACTACTGCACGCATTTACTCGGAATAATCCACAAAGGAAATACATAATCCAATAGAGTCTTAATTAGGTAATTACTCTGTTTGATTACTACTCCTAAAAATAAACTTGGCCAAATATTTTATCCTAATAATTACAAATATCACATATTTAATCTTAAACATTGTATTTTAAATGTTTATTATTCTATATTATATGTAGACCAAACGTCGTCTTAATAAATTTTATGTTAACGTTAAGTAAAGATTGTACGACTATAATAAATTTAAGCATATAAGCTTAATATGAAAATTCGAAACAAATTAATACGCCAAAGTCTTAGAAAATGACAGATTTTTCGTAAAAATAGGAAAATCAACTGTTTTTCGCGGTCTGGTCTGTTTTGCACGATTTTGGCGTCATTTTACGATCTGACAGGTCCGGTTTTTCTCTTTGCAACCGCTGTATTTTGTTTTAACCAATAAAGTGCTTTTTTTTATCTCTTAGAACACTCAAATTAAAACTTTCATCTCGAACCTTCCATTACTCTTCTATTTTTTCGCGTTTTCTTCTCAAGCAATTCGAATTTTGCTGTCTCTCCGATTTCTTTCTTCTATGCAACTGTTTGCAGTTTACTCAACGTCAATATCTATCCATTTTCTGCCAACTGCTTGCGATTTTATCCACGTTACATGTTTTTTTTTTATCTATTAGCCTTTATAAATTGATGATTTACAGTTCAATTCTGGTACTTGGCATTTCCATTCGATTTTTTCCTTTATCCGATTAATCGAACAAGTTGGTATTTCTGGCTTTTCACTAATTATTATCCTAACTCCAACAGATCATCCACTACAGACAAGAAGTCTGTCCAATCCCATTCTCCAACAGCCTATTATTACATGATATCTAGCTTCTAGTCGACGGCCAGTCGACGTTCATAACAGTATCTTAATTATTATTATTAATCGGTAATTAAAATAGTTAACTTTTCATTAACTTTAATTACGCTAACAATTAATGCAGATTACTAGCTAATTACGGAGTACTAATGATTTTCATTAACTATAATTAATTATTAATCCGAGCTAACAGTAATAAAGAAACGGGAGAAATGGTGTGGGTTGAGACGAGTTCGGAGGTCCCCTATTTATAGGGGTACGACGGTGGTAAAGGGCGGCGATGGGTGGTTCAAGGAGCGGCCACACTGTTCCTTTCTCTTCCGTCCATTCGTCTCGCTACGTGGTCGATTCCAGCCCGCTTCCTATCTGCTCCTTCACGTGCCAAAGTGTGATGGTGGCGGCGCCGCCTGTCCGTTGGGCGGCTTGAGGGCTGGACTGTGGGCGCACGTGGCGTGGGTGATTTGGCACGGAGAGATTGGCCGAAGACGATGCGTGAACGGAAGGAAGAAAATGGGGGAAGAAGGATGAACGGAGATGAATGAATTGAGCCGAAATGGCTCTCTGTAAATTTCCCAATTCCCGTTCAGCCATATTGAAGAAGGAGATGTCTGCGAAATGACAAAAATACCCTTGCTGGCAAAAGAGAGGAAAATGGCAATTAAGGGCATTCTGGTCTTTTTCTTTATTATATATAACTGGTTCGTGCTGGCTACCGAATGGCTCGTAAATAAATTCCGAAAAAATGGCAAACCACTTCCCGGACATTTATCAAGTCATTCTCGAGCCCTCGGAAAAATAAAATAAATAATTTTTTTTGCATAATATTTAATATTATTTTATTCGGTATATTTAGATTTCTATTTTAAAGTCGAATTCGCACGACATTAAAATACGAAACTCGACCTAACCTATTTACGTAATTTTTCTACTTGTATGAAATATTAAAATTAATATTTTATTCAGTTATCGAAAACCGAAAAAATTTGGCGGGCCTTACAATATTTCATTAAAACATCAACAATCAAGTCTAAAAATGATAAGTCAATCATTATATCAATGTAAATTTCATAGATTCTGGTGTGTCTCAAATAATAAAATATTATATCAGACGATCGTTGGTGTGTCTGATGCAAACGCAAACTTCTCCTTTGATATTAGCTTCTTTATGTTGAATTTGCATGTGAGCTTTGGCTTCCTCCCTTTTGTATTTGCTCGGACTGGATCCAAAAGACGTTGTGGTTGGTTCGATGCTGGACACATAGTATTCAATTGTGTGTTTGTGCTTGTTGCTTAAATACTATATGTCCGAGTGTGTTTGCCTGGTGCTTTAATCGATAGTACAGACTTGACTTGTAGTAGATCCCAATTGAATCCTTCTTCAAGTATTATGTGTATTATTCAAATTCAGATGTCACTAAAAACCACAACATACAATACTATAACCATGTCTAACAAACTTAAATCAGTAACAAACAAGATTATTTCGAAAAAAACAAGTATGATTCAGTAAAACGCTAAGGAATAAGTTTAAAACACCAACAAACACTATTCAAACTGACTGACCTCCTTGTATTATGATTGCTTGAACACAATGTTAGCAAATCGTAGTATTTTCTTGACATCAGTCGACGTCATGGTAGTGCAGCATCAGATTATTTGTGCATAATGCTTCCACCTTGGTAGACCTTATTCCATTCAAGTTGCTTGATCTTTTTGCCCACCTTTTGTTGATGTACTTATCAGGTATCCTTTTCACATTTTGAATTGTTAAAACCTTGATTGCATGGTAGCATAATCATCCGAGGGCTGAGTACTACTTATATTCACAGTCAGCCGTTACATCTTCACGATCCTTTGAAAAGTGCACTCCAAATATTTTTTTTATTTGGATCGTCTGGAATTATATCTAGAACAAATTTGTTCCTGTTAAAACAACAACATTTAATTGTAAAAGTGTAACATTTTGAGTTATAACAATAATGAACTATTTAAGTCTTAAATAATAGTATCAATTTTAAAGAATATCTAAAAACAATATCATTTCATATTAAAACAATAACATATCACATTAAAACAACTAATACACATTTAGAAGTAACAGGAAGCTAAAAGCAGTAAGAAATCATGTTAAAACAACATTTTGTAATCTTAAAATATAAATATAAAATCCTAAAACAACAACAAACTGTAAATTATTTTACCTTCTTTTGGACTCTGTGGTCCAAGATGTAGCATGAGATTCATTGTACTCCTCCTGAAAGAATTTGAAAACATCCACTGTGTATACCTCGACTACATGGGCAAGCAAGCTAGATGGGATCCTAATTGCAGGTGTTGATGAATTCTTGGCATCATAGCTATTTTTCTATTCGACACTTCTCCACCTATGTACGGTATCCCTAAAGATATCTTAGAACTTTGTTAGAGTAGTAGTTCAATTTGCCTTGATGCAAATTGCATTGTTTGTACTTTTACTTCTCTGGGAAGACAAGGACCCGACAGAGAAGAAGTCTTTGATGTACGCCGTGTACTACTTTCTACGTATCTCATACGGCTTCATAAACCACTATGAATCTGCAACTTTGTACTTTAAAAACATTGTTGTCCAGCAAGTTTCAAATTCTTCTTCATCACTGCAGCCTCTTGGACAATAGTCGAAATTCCTTTTAAAATTGTAATCCGTCTTCAGTCTTCCAAAATGCGTGATAGCATTCTATTGAATATGCCACAAACACAGCATGTGTCTAGTTCTTTCACAAAAAACCTAACACGAATTGTGTGTGTTAAAACAACAACAAACCTCCCTAAATTAACCATATATTGTATTAAAAAAGTCACATGTTAGGAAAACAGAACATAAGTAAAAATAACATCATTATGTATTAAAACAACCACTCAGTATCTTAAAACCAAAACAAAAGAGATAGTATGTTTCATACCTCCTTTATAGCATTGGACATTGCCTTGTCTTAGTGAATATAGTAATTGGCTCCTTGCCATCCATTGACTCTACGAATTCTTTCAGCATCCATTCAAATGTCTCCGTGTTTTTTTTTGATAGGAAAGCACAACCAAACATAACCGTGTTCCAATGATTGTTCACACCAACTATGGGAGCACAAATATGATTGTATTTATTTTTGTTGGACGTTATGTCAAATATGACAACGTCCCAAAAGTGTTTGTAGCCTTGTTTCATCATACCATCCCTCCAGAATATGCATTGTAGCCTAGCGTCTTCACCATACTTGTAACGGTGATAAAATTCTGGTTCTTCATCCCTTTGTTTCTGAAACCGTAACGGTGAATGATTAAAATATTAACATTAAACTATAAAACTGCAACTGAATGTCATAAAACCATAACAGTGATCATTAAAACTGTAGACTGATGGCATAAAACAATAATTACTTGTTCAATCTTTTCATTTGTCTAGACATGCATAAAACCCCAACAGTGAACATTAAAACCTAAATAATCAGGACTAAAACTGTAACATAAGGTTATAAATCTGTAATGACTAGTTCTTTACCTTCATTTTGTTCACCAATGTTTGTGCATCACCTTGCTCTATACTTTCTGCTCGTATTCTGCCAACAACGTTGATATGATCTTTCTTCAAATGGCCAACCAATTCTTCGCCTCCAGCTTTAGCTACCAGTAAGTTATAGCCATCAGTTGGTTTAATACGGCATTGTTCAAACTGTTTTATTATTTCCACTTTCTTTGCAGATATTGAACGTTCACTCCGTTTCATGTGATTCAGATGCAGTGGTATCATTTCATTGTTATGCTCAATGTGGTGATCTTCTATTCTATATATGTTAGTCTAGATAACGGCAAAGGTAAGAGTATAGAGGTGGGGGGGGGGGGGGAATAGTCTTTTAAAATAATCATC